>JABUQX010080840.1:0-14507 GCA_015478945.1 Trachelipus rathkii
CCCAAGAGAGAGATATCCGCCTGCCACCCCACCTCTATTCTTTCATAACCCCATCATATACAAATTGGAAATAACCAAGGATACAAAACACATCCGCTCTGCTCACTCTGCTATTAATATTAACCAATCACTTTCGACTATTTTTTCTTAAACACGCTTCACTATCGTCAATACATACTTTTGGATTCCATTCAGAAGCTTACCACAGACATGCATTATATGACTAATAACCTGCCATAGCGTTCCCTATTATGCCTATCATACACCTTTTGCAAACGCCATAAACTAAATACAATTTGATTCTTCTCCTCCCTCTGGGGGTTCAATCTTTGTTTTCAAATGTAAAGATTGTATCCACACATCCTCAACTTTTTAACACACCTTGTTCTTCACCAATCAGTCCCTTCATCACTCGACGGCAACCCTTTCGAAATTTGACCAAAATACCCAGCAGTGGGGTGGGCATGCTTTCTACAAACTCAAAAGCTAATACCTATAATACTTACAGTTACCTTATCCCACCTTACCCTTATATAAGGGTCTATTATTGCTCTCCTCGCAATCCATCGGAATCTATACCCTCATAAACGCTTTTGTTAGGCACAACTTCCCATCCAATCAATCACCATCTCTCTATATACTTTTACTGGATTGACGACAAAATTTTATTCTTTCATTCCTCATATTTTCAAAATCAACTTAATTAAAACTCTTTTTGACAGGGGATACAAAATTTCCTCATCTTATGTTAATTTTACAAAAGAACTTGATTTCCTGAAAACATTATTTCTGAAGAATGAGTTCCAAGAATTTATAATTGACTCAACTTTTCCAAAATTACTTTCAGCAAAATTAAAAGACAAAACTCAGGCTAAATTAACAGTTCATAAGGATATTTTGCATATGAGTTGCCTTTCTGTGGAAAATCAGTTACAAAATTCGACGTAAAATTGATGTGGTTTTAAAAACAAACTTTACACAGTTTAAATTTAGATTTAGATTTTCGAGTGAAAAAAAATTAGGAACTATTTTAAATTTAAAGATAAACTCCCTTTACTTTTATGCTCATCAATAATATATCATTACAAGTGCAGTGACTGCGATGCCACCTACATAGGAAAGAAAATACGAAGCCTTTCCAAACGTATTGCTGAACATAAAGGTATTTCATTTAGAACTCTAGGCTATTTACATCATCCCCCTTTCCCCAGGAAAACGACCATATACAGGATACAAATTTTGGAATATTGTCCCAAACTGAGGAACCCGATGTTCAGTTGTTAGAATCCTTGTATATTTGGCATCTCAAACCGACCTTAAATGAAAATCTAAATTTTAAGTCTTTTAACATTGAAGTGAGGTTTTGTTTAAATCATAAACTCTTAAACACATATTATTGTAATCATTAATTTATTCTATTTGGTTTATTTATTTCAATTTATATTATTTCAACTTTTAATTATTTTATATAATATTTTGTTTGAAATTTTATCATTATATTGTAAGGCTTAAATATGAAGAAGAAGGATTCTTACCCGAAACTAGTCGGTTAATAAATAATTTAAAATGTTCAAATTCTTTTTGGTTATTTATACTCGCTATTTATATATATTATATATATATATATATATATATTATATATATATAAATAGTATATATATATAATATAATATATATATAATATATATATATATATATATATATATATAATATAATATTATATTATATTAATATTATATTATTATATAATGACATACTTTTTATTCGTAAATGGAAATTTAATTCAGAATAAATAAGAAATAATAATAGCAATACGTAGTAAAAAAAAATTGATAAAAAAATATTGGCAAGTTAAGAATGCCCAAAAGTTCTTGCAAGTACTTTGCAAATTTTCAAGTACAGAGGTGCAAGTAAAGAGTACAATACAACTGGTTTTAAGAAACTGCAATAACAAGTACAAGTACTCTCCAAAAAATGTACTTAAGTCCAAGTACAAGTATCAAGAATTTGTTAACTTGAACCCAAGCCTGACATGTTATAATATATATATATATATATATATATATATATATATATATATATATTATATATATAATATATAATCATATATATATATATTATATATAGTATATATATATATATAGTATATATACATATATATATATATTATAATATATAATATATTATAGTTATATATATATATATATATATATATATATATATATATAGTATATTCTTAATATAATAATTATATAATATATTAGATATATAATATATATATATATATATATATATATATATATATATATATATATATATATATAATATTTTATATATATATATATATATACTATATTATATATATATATCTAATATATATATACATTATATATATATATACTATATATATATAATATATAATATATATATATATAAGTATATATATATATATATATATATATATATATATATATATATATATATATATATAACTTTAAAATCTTGTTTTTTGACAAAAATGATTGTTCGGATACAAGGATTTCATATGGTCGTGTACTTGGAATCATCTTGAATGTCGTGGTCACAAATGTTTATGTTTTATCATGTACATGAGTCCGAATGCAGAATTGAATTAATGCTCTTTTTGGTTTTTATTTTCAGAAGTGTTTAGTAAAATCAGATGCTATATTTCGGGGCCCTCTTTCCACCTCTGTTTCATCTCCCGAACGTAGTTATTAATTGTTTTCAATGATTGAATTAATATTAACATTGTAATGGAATATGTTTAACATACATATGTTCTAACTATTTGATAAAAAATAAGAGCTTTTTTAGAGATCAAATGTAGCATAGTTTTACATGGCTAAGGGGGAATTTAGATTTCTACTTCAAATCTTAGCCATTAATCAAGATCATTCTCTGCATTTGTTTTAGATCAAGTTGGATACAGCAACTATAAGTATGTTTTGATATAAACAACAGATCTGAAATAGAATTAAGTTGGAAATAATAGGTTTTGAAAACATTTGTTATTCGATTTTTTTTATTTTGCATTGCACTTCCCAACGTATAAGCCATATATTATTTCTAATGTTCAAACTTATTTTAATTCGGGATTTATATTCCTACTATGATAGCTATGAAATGAAGAAAATGAATTAGCGCGAGTTATTATATCATTGTGCAACGGACTTGATCCATTGTGACACGGGAATGATTCAAAAATTTATCATAAACATAGGAGACTAATGGTACGTACCTACCGCCGAATTGTGGAATTTTAGAGTTAACTAAAGCATTGAAAAAAATACGTCTTTAAACAGTTATGAACCATATTATCAGGATTATTTTTGTATATCTGGACAAAATCCACATTAGTTCTGAGCGTTATATTATATATATATATATTTATATATATCATATAGTATATATATATATATATACTATTATTATATATATATATTTATTAATATATATCTATATATATACCTATATATATATATATATATTATATATATATATAATACGATATACTTATCATCAAGGCGGAATTGAGTACACTTGTTGTCAGTGCAAGTACTCTAGAATTTGTGCAAGTACAAGTACAAGTATATGATACCTATGTATATACTATTATATATACTATATAGATATATTTATATTATATATATAAAATATATATTATATAATCTTTGATATATATATATATATATTATATATATATATATATATATATATATATATATATATAGTTATAACTTATATATCATCACCCACTTCTCTCCCAAGATTGGGGTAAGGTGCGTAACATGCACCGGAAAACAGGAAAGTAGTAGAAGAATATGAAGCAAGTCGAAAGAAAGCCCAGCCTTAACGCCCCCTTTTTACCTTTTTTAGGGGACTCGTCGCAGTCAGAAAATTAACGCCGGAGCTTCACGGGACCGCGATGGACCCTCTCTAGGCATCTCGTCAAAGTTTGGCTCATCACTTGGCCCAGGTGGGCCACAACCACACCCCCTCACAAAACCCCGCCATTCACTCCTGTTATGCACCTTTCTTTTCGCCTCTGACAAACTTACATTTCTCTCCTCCAGGCCCTTTATTGACTCTATCCACTTTTCTTCAGTCTCTCCAGCCGGTCGATTCCAGCAACAATCACCACATATACATCCGTTTAACCGACTATGATCCTTCCCTTCCACATGAACAAACCATCTCAATGTTTACTTTCATTTATTCTCTCCTTTACCCCTTTCTTCACACCGCACAACTCTCTAATGCGTTCATTCCTCTATTTATCAATTCTTTTCACACCTAACTCTCTCCTAAGAATGTCCATCTGAACACATTGTGCTTTAGATCTATACCTCTTATTCCAGACCATAGTCTCACTACTATACATTAACACACGTAAAATATCCTCAGGTAAGACCCTAGCGCAGTCAAGACTTAGTTCCTTTACATTCACCAACTATTTAATTGATCCAGCCACCTTCCTGCCATTTAACAACTTTTTGTTTACCTCTGCACTCATCCGTGCCTTTTCAATTCAACATTATATCCAAATGATTTAAACTCAGACCCACTGTTTTCCAGATGCTCACCATTAACATAGTCTTCACACTAATAACTGTCCTCACTCACAACCATAATACTACTATTATCTACGTTTACTTTTCAAACCCCTCCTTAGGAACCCACCAATTCTCTCACTCTCAAAACTCTCTTCCGATGTTCGCCAAACAAAAACCAAATCATCCTTATATTTATAGGTAGGAAACCCTCCACTCTCTTCCATTCTACATTATTCTAACACCTTGCCACCCCCACATCGAATTCTTTCATAACCCCAGCCATATACAAATGATAATCAAAGAGACATACACATCCTTTTCCTCATCGCTATTCAATATGAAACCAATCTCTTTTCGACTCTATTTATTCTTACACGATGCTTCATCTACGTAATACATACAACATTTGATTCATTTCAAAAAGTTACCAACAACACCATATTCCCTTACAACCTGCCATAGAGCTTCCTATTAAATCCTATCATAACGCCTTGTGCAAATTCATTAATCCTATAATACAATTCTATTTCCTCTCCTCCCTCATTTGTCCAATCATTGTTGCAATGTAAAGATTTGATTCAAACATCCTCTACCATTCTAATGCACCTGTGTTCTTTACCAATCATTTCTTCAGACACTCGACGCACTCTTTCACAATTCCAGCATATATCTTCCCTATAACACTCAATAAACTAATTCCCTTTAATTCCTACACAGTTACCTGTTCCCCCTTACCCTTATGTAAGGTACTATTTATTGCTCTCTCAACCTCGGAACTCT
Source organism: Trachelipus rathkii (assembly GCA_015478945.1). Classification (NCBI taxonomy): domain Eukaryota; kingdom Metazoa; phylum Arthropoda; class Malacostraca; order Isopoda; family Trachelipodidae; genus Trachelipus; species Trachelipus rathkii. Next base: position 5,355 of record JABUQX010080840.1, read on the forward strand.
CTTGAAACGCTTTGGTTAACACATGGTCCAAATCAATCAATCCCCATCTCGCTATATATAATATATATATAAATATATTATATAATATTTATATAATATATAATATACTATATATATATATTATATATATTTATATATATATATATTATATTATAGTTAATAATATATTATATATATAATAATATAATATATATATATATATAATATATAATATATATATATATATATAGATATTAATAATATATATATAAATATATATAATAATATATATACTATAATATGATATATATATATATATATATATATAATATATACTATATTTATATATATATATATATAATATATATACTTATATATATATATATATATATGTATATATAAATATATATATATTATATATATATATATATATATATTATATATAATACTACTTATAATTATACTCATACAATACTATATATTATTATATATATATATATATATAACTATATATATATATTATATATATAGCTATAATATAATATATATATATATATATATATAATATTATAATATATATTATATAAATATTTAGTATATAATATATATTTATGACATACTTTAGAGTCGTAAAAATGGAAACTTGCACCAGTACTTAAGTTGATGTGGGAGATCTCGATCCGCTTTTGCATGCTTCAAAATATCCATGGAAGTTTCAGCAGAGTACTACAGTGATTAGGCTTCATTGAAGTAATCCAGACATGGGAAAGCGACACCCTTAAGCTATACAATTTCTGAAAGGGGGCTACTAATTGCAACACAATGTTGTGTCCTATGAGCCCCAAAATAATGTAAATCCGATTAAATTTAAGTAATTGGGTTTAAGGATTGAGCCTCACATGTAATCCCAAACGAACTATTAATACCAAATAGAATACATAATATTGGCAAAATAATAAGAATAATAATTATAATAATATCAATAATAATATTTAAAATATAATAGACCAGTTTAACAATGATGAAAAATTATAAATTACAGGCAAATAGGACCTTATAATAAAATAGTACATAATAATAATAAACAAATAATAATTAAGAATAATAATAATAAATATAATAATAATATACATAATAATAATAATAATAATAATAATAATAAAATAATAAAATATAATATAATAATAAAAAAAACAATCAACAGTCAATAATATTATATATAATAATAATAACTAAAATAACTAATAATAATTCAAATAATAATATAATAATAAGTAATAAAATAATAATCAATAATAATAATAATAATAATAATATATAATAATAATAATAATATATTAATAATAATAATAATAATAATAATAATAATAAAAATAATACATAATAAATAAATAATTATAATATAATAATAAATAATAAGATAATAATCAATAATAAATAAATAATAAAATAGATTAATAATAAAATAATAATAATAATACTAATATAATAATAAATAATAATGTAGATAATAATAATAATAATAATAATTAATAATAATAATAACCATGATTAATACTAATAATAATAATAGTCATAATAACGGTAGAAATTATGAAATAAATAAAAGTACTAATGGTATAATAATAATTAGATTAATAACTAATAATAAATAATAATAATTAATAAAATAATAATAATAACTCCAACTACCTCCACTCACACATAATAATAATCAATAATATTAAAATAATAATAATAATTAATGATATTATAATCATACATAAGTACTTAATAATAAAAAAACAACTACGACACAATACACCAATATTAATCACCAACACAATTACAATCATAATTACAACTAAAACTTACAAACTAGATATTACAATAATTCAATATTAATTATATTAGCTACAATCATGTTTACAATAAATAAGAGATACATAATAATATAGTAATGATAATAATAAGTATAATATAATAGTTTTCCATAATAATATATTAATAATAATTAATAATAATATAATAATATAATAATAATAATAATAATAATAAATAATTTTAATATAATAATAATAATTAATAATAATTAATAATAATAATAAAATAAGTAAATAATTAATTAATAATAACTAAGTAATAATAATAGTATAATTAATAATAATAATTAATAATAATAATATAATAATACATAAAATAATATAATAAGAATAAATAATAATGAATAATAATAATAAATAATAATTAATAATAATAATAATATAATAATAATATAATTAAGAATAATAATAATATAATAATATATAATAATAATTAATAATATAATAATAATTAAATAATGATAAATAATAATGATAATGATATGACAAAAATAAGAATAATAATGGTGATGATAATGATTATGATAAATGATAATAACTAATAATATATAATCAATAATAATAATAATAATAATAATAATAATAATTATAATAATAATAATAATTATAATAATATAAGAATACATAAAACTAGTCCACAAAATGATAATATTTACGATAGGTTCAATCCCTGTTACGTTTATTTATCTAATATTTATTTAATAGTAATAAGGTTTTTAATTTTTTAGCTAAAAGATTGGTAGAGAGTTTTCGGTTTTGATGTCATGTGGCATTGAGTTGAAAAAAGTTTAGCTGCTTTGTAGCTGGCGCTTTTGAGTGGCTTTTTTTAGTCTACAGGAGGGAGTGTTTATGTAAGTATTATTTTTAGGTTTTATCTTGATTTGCTACGGCTTGCTCTGGGTCATGAATGAACATTGCTAGCAAGAAGTCACATGCATTGTTATGCGATAATTTATGTATCCTTTCAGGCATTGATATATTTAGTAAAGTCTTTTTTGAATTAATGGTGTGTACTGCGCTGTAAAAGGTCTCTTGTATTGCTATGAGGCGAATAAATCGCTTTTGGTTAAAATTTACAGAAGGATGACTGAGTTACTTTCGTACCGTAGGGATAGGAAGCAGTAGAGAGTAAGTCCGAGGTGGGTTAGTTGATAGGTATAATTCCTAAGAATTGTAACAGGGTACAAAATATTCTTAATTATTAAAACAGTTATACTTGTATCTCGACGTCTGCTAAACCTAGGTTGTTAATATGTTCTGTAAAAATGTCAGTTTATCATCGATTGTGCTAATCCAAGTATTTTAGGCATTTGGACCCTAGTTTCAGCTTTCCGTACATTATTAATTCTTATATTATAAATCGTTAATTTGTTTCGTTTGCTAAAAATCTATGTAAAGGATGTTTTATTTAAATTGACAGATGCTTCATAGAATCTTATCCATCTTCACTTATTTTCTGTTATTGTTCTGCTGCCTTACGGCATAGAGACGTCGGATCTTGCTTCATTATTAAAATGGAGTATCGTCAAGCAAAGAGACTGAAAACGCGTCATGAACTTAATCAGATCCATCTCTGTATATAGAGTAATAAACGCGTCCACAGAATAGCCCTGGGTAGCGCCCGATTGATGTTTGAAGCTGTGGCTAATTAGTTTAGTTTAGTTTTACATATGAGATCCTCTCCTTTAAATAGCTTTTTAAAACCCATTGCTAGCTTGCTCCCCTTCAAAGCCCATGTGTTCATTTTACTTAGTAGTATGTCATGATAACAATCATGTCAAAAGCTTTTGTTAAATCTAATTAATAAAGCAGGGAGGAGTCTTTGTTTTCTATGTTTCTGTACAGTTTTTCGGTTAAGCAAATGAGGGCATCAGCAGGTTGAACGTCCTTTTCTAAATCCAAATGTGTGAATCATATATCTTCAAGCACATTAGGAGAAAACGAAAAAAAAATTTTTTGGGAAGTGACAATGCCAAAAGTACTTGCAGTACTTTGCAAGTTTTCAAGTACATAAGGTACAAGTACACTTGGTTTTAGATACCGCAAGTACAAGCAGAAGTACAAGTACTCCAAAAAAGTACTAAATACAAGTATCAAAGTACTTGTACTTGAACCAAAGCTGTTAATACTTATATATATATTATATAATAATATATATTATATAATATATAATACTATATACTAATTATATAATATATTAATATTATAATATTATACTTATATATATAATATACACTATATATATATATATATATATCATTATATATTATATATATATACATATATATATACAGATTATATATAATTATATATATATATATACAATATATATATAATATATATATATATATATAATAGATAAATATATATAACTATAATATTATATTATATATATATAAATATAATATATATATATTATATATATATAATATAATATATTATATTATTATATATAACTATATATATATATATATATAGTATATGTATATATAATAAATATATAAAAAATTAGAGTATTTAAATAAGCAATGATCATATTTACAATAAAAAGCTTTTTTTAGAACATCATTTATTTCACAAATGAAGAATGCTCTTTGTCTTTAATAAATGTCTTCTTTAAATTACTACTTCATTAAGAAATATAGCTTAATATATTTATATATTATATATATATTATATAGTATAATATATATATATAATATATATATATAGTATCATTACTAATATATATAATAAATATAATATATATATATAAATAATACTTATATTACTTATATATATATATATATATATATACTATATATATAAATAATACTATAGCTTATTATACTATAGTATATAGTATACTATATTATCATGAGTGTGTGCCTGTGTGAGCACACACGCAACACACCACTCACACATCTCTCTCTTCACCACAACAACACGAACTATATATATATAAAAATATATATCTATATTATATAATAATATATATATATATATATAAATACATATATATATATACTAATATAATAATATAATATATATATATATATACTATATAGTATATATATATATACTTATAATATATAATTATATATTATATTATAATATTAAATATATAATATATACTGTATATTATATATGAATATATATATATATATAGAGTATAAGATAGTTTATATATATACTATATATATATATATATATATATATATATATATATAGAAATAAAGTATATATATATATAGTGATAGTATATATATATACAGATATAATATATATATATAGTATAGTCAGTAATATATATATACTATACTATATATATATATACTATATATAATATATATTATAATATCATATTATTATTATAGATATGATTGCATAGTGTGTGCTGGGTGACCTAAATGATTGGATATGTAATCAAAAAAAGGGTGGGCTGTCAGAGCAGTGCGTTTTGGCGGTGGCGGGAGAAAAATGAGAATGGTAAGGAGTGATTGTGTGTGAGAGAGAGTATGTGTGTGTGTAAGTTGAATTCACTTTTCTGTAACACAACGAGTTATCCATAGCTATATAGAGTTGCGTCTAGGTAGAGATAGGTATCGAGTGAAAAAGCTAGATGATGATTTTGTGTTGTGAAAAGGAGTGTTGACAGTATGTGTTGGATTTAAGATCAGTTGAGGGCTTTAGAGATGGAAGTTATCGGATCATTATGTTTTCTATGTAAAATTAAGTTATTGGTGGCTTGGATGGAGAGAAGGTGATAAGGAAGGAAGTAGTAAATATTAAGCAGTGAGAAGTTAGTGAACAAGACAATAAGGATAAGTAGCTAAGAGCGCTTCGCTAGTAAATCGTTGAATGTGAACAATTGATACTGAACAATTCTGGGGGCAAATGATTGGAAAAGCAATTGTTATTAGCTGCAAAAGGAAGTCTGTGGGATCGTGCTGAACAGTTAGGAAGTTAAGAATGGTAACATTGAATGTGGAATGAAGAGTGATGAAAGCCGGTAAAGTAAAAAAAGAGCGGCTTGAATCTGTACTAAAGCAAATCGAGAAGGCTCAAAAGAAAGATGCTTTGGAATTAGTATAAGAGAAAAAAATAAATACTAAGAAGTTGATACGATAGGAGAAAACAGACGTAAATGAACAGTTTTGAAGGAGGATGAATGGGGACATACAAGGAATAGGAAGCTCTTCTGGAAGAAGCGCGAAAGGTTGAAGAATGAGAATAAGGCAATCATGCTTAGATTAAGGAATAGGATGGTGCTTTTGAAATCTGATTTAATGGAGTGTCGAGGTGAGTGTGGAAATGAAACACTTTCGAAAATCTTGAAAATATTAATAGTATGACGACGTGATAGTAGAATGTGTGTGGTTTGATGGTGGCGAGAGAATAGGGATTTGGAGCGGTTATTAGTAAAGGAGGGAGGTAATGGGTTAGAGTGAGAAAGGCTGAAGAAGGTTGGTAAATTCTGCAGATATAGATGAAATAAACTTGTAAAATGATCAAGAACGGAAGGCGAGATGATTGATTGATTTGGAAATTGCTGTAAGAAACGGCGGTCTATGGAGGTTAGTCTCCAGGGATGGAGGAGAGCTGTAATAGATACCCCTTATTATAAGGGTAAGGAGAAAAGGGGAACGTAGAAATTATAGGACACTAAGTTTATTGAGTTTGAGAAGGGTACTATGTGTATTTTGTCGAAAGAGTGCGTCGATGACTGAAGGACGATTGGTGAAGAACAACAAGGTGCGTTTAGGAGGGTAGAGGATGTGGATCAAATTTTTACATTGAAACAAATTGATTGAGAAAATGAGGGAGAAGAGAATAAATTGTATTTTAGGCTTTTATGATTTAGCAACAGGCGATATGTTAGAGTTAATTAGGGAAGTTTAGGCAGGTTGTTAGTGATTATATGGGTGTTGTGTAGGTCTGAATGGAATCAAAAGTATGTATGGACGATAGTGAGGAGTGTAGAGATTAAATGGTGTCAATGGTGATTCGTTTAGGATTAATAGCGGAGTGAGACAGGGTTGTGTTATGTCTCATTGTTATTCAATTTTGTATATGGAATGGGGTTATGAAAGAATTCGAGGTGGGTGCAGGAAATGGTGTTTAGAATGATGCAAGAATGGAGATGACGGACGTTGGCCCTACCTATTATTGCGTAGCATTTGGTTCGCTGGCTTGCGAATCTGAAGAGACGTTTGGAGAGGATTGGTTAGCCAGAGACTTTGGCTGCATGGTGCAGTAAAAAGGAGGGGCTTTGAAAGTAAATGTAGATAAGAGTAAGGTTATGTCTGTGAGTGAGGACAGTCCTCAGGAAGTTATGTTAGATAGTGAGCAGCTGGAACAGTGTCTGAGTTCTAAATATTCTTTAGCGGTATAGGGTGGATGAGAAGGGCAACGGAATGAGCTGCGTTGGGCGCTCGCTAGTAAATCGGGATGAATGTGAACAAGTTGATCTTGAACAAAATCTTCGGGGCAAATGACAGAAGCATATGTTACTAGGGCAAACGGAAGTGTTTAGAGTGCTAACGTAGGAAGTAGAGAATGTTCTAGCAGTGAAGGATGGAATTGAACAGAGTGGATGAAAAGCCGCTTAAAGATAAAAAAAGAAGGCGCTGGTCTGAAATGTACTAAAAGCACACCATGATGACAGTCTCAGAAAGAAGATCGCTTGGATTAATAAGGAGGAAACACAAAGAAATATTAAAACAGGTGCATTACGTAGAAAAAACAAGAGTACATCGAACAGTTTGGAAGGAGATGAATGGAACATACAAGGAAGGTAGGAAGCTCTTCTGAGAAGCGCCAAAAGGTTAAAATGGGCAATAAGGGAAATCTGCTTAGAATAATGAATAGGGATGGTGCTTTTCAACTGATGAAAATGCAATGTGAGGGGCAGTGTGGAGACACACTTCGAAAAATCTGCCCAAATATTGACCAGTAATGACGACGGTGATAGTGAATGTGTGGTTTGATGGTGCAAGAAGGAATAGGTATTTTGGGGATGAGGTTCTTAGTAAGGGAGGAGGTAATGGATAGAGTGAGAAAGGTGAAGAATGATGGTAAATCCGCAGATATAGATGAAATTACTGTGAAATGATCAAGAAACGGAGGCGAGATGGTGATTGATTGGATCTTGAAGTTGTATAATAAAGCGTGTATGGAGGCGTCTATAGTTCCAAGGATTGAAGGAAGCGGTATAGTACCCTTACTATAAGGGTTAAGGGAGAAAAGGGAACGTAGAAATTATTGCAGGGGAATAGTTTATTGAGTGTCGGTAGGAACAGATATATGCTGGTTTTTGGTCGAAAGAGCTGCGTCGAGTGACTTGAGACGATTGGTGAAAACAAGGTTACGGTTAGGAGTGTAGGATGTGTGGATCAAATCTTACATTGAAACAAATGACTGAGAATAATGAGGGAGAAGAAGAATAAAATGTATGTAGGTTTTATGGTTTGCAAACCAGGACGTTATGGTAGAGCTTAAAGGGAAGGATTATATGGACGGGTGTTAGATATATGGTGTTGGTGGTAGGCTTTCTGAATGGAATCAAAAGTATGATTGACGATGGTGAGGATGTGCTAAAAAAATGTGTCAATGGTTGATTGTTTAGGATTATACGGAAGTGAGACAGGTTGTGTTAGTCTCCTTGGTTTATTCAATTGTATATGGGATGGGGGTTATGACAGAATTCGAGGTGGGGATGGCAGAAAAGGTGTTAGAATGATGAAGAATGGAGATGGGTGGAGGGTGCCCTACCTATTATATCGGATAGATTTGCGTTCTGTGTTGCGAATCTGAAGAGAGTTTAGAGGATTGTAGAGAGATTTGGCATGGTGAGTAAAAGGAGGGGCTTGGAAAGTTAACGGGATAAGATTATGGTTGTGAGTGAGGAGGACAGTCCTCAGTGTGAAGTTATGTTAGATAGGAGCAGCTGGAACAAGTGTCCTAGTTTTAAAATTAGGGTATAATGCTGGATGAGAGAGGGAACGGATGAGTGCAGGTTGGCGTCGCTAGTAAATCGGATGAATGTGAACAAGTTGATTTTGAACAAATCTTGGGGCAAATGAAGGAAGCAATTGTGAAGTAGATTTTGTTTTTTTTTTTTTTTTTATTTTTTTTTTTTTTTTTTTTTTTTTTTTTTTTGGTTTGTTTTTTTTTTAATTTTTTTTTTTTTTTTTTTTATTTTTTTTTTCTTTTATATTTTTTTGTTTTTTTTTTTTGAGTCGGTTGCGATGCGTTTTTCTTTTTTGTGCAAAGAAGTATTAGAATGCTAAGAGTTAGGAAGTAAGAATGTTTAGCAGTGAAATGTGCAAGA
>JABUQX010080841.1:0-12500 GCA_015478945.1 Trachelipus rathkii
CTTAAATCCCGTTTCCAAGATCATGTTTTGAGTCATCAGATGAAAACTTGTCTTTGAATATTTTTTGTGACGCTAGCAGACAGAGCTATGGGTTTAAGGTATATATTTCTTCAAGCTTGAAAGATCCTCAGATTTTATGGGCTAAAGGTAAAGTTGCTCCTCTGAAAGGAAGAACATTGCCTTGTTTAGAACTGATGTCGGTTTTTCTTGCATTAAAATGTTTGCCTTCAGTTTTGAAAAGTTTTCCTGATGTTCAGTTTCAGACCGTCAATATTTTTTCTGATTCGCAAATAACATTGCAATGGATTCTGAACAAAGGACAAAAGAACAAGCAAATCTTTGTGAGGAATCGCATTCAGGACATATCACTCATGGTTTCTTCATTAAAAAATGAATTTTCACTTCATCCAAAATTTTTGTATGTGCGTTCGGAAGAAAATCCCGCCGACTTACTTACAAGAGGAATAACCCTCTCTGAATTCAAGAGAAAACTTCAGTTTTGGTCTTCTGGGCCAGATTGGCTTGCTTCTGAGTCTTCATATTGGCCTAGTTTTGAATTAAGAAATTCAGGAATCGATCCAGTGACCCCCGTATTTTCCATAGTTCAGGAAGCCAAAGATCCTCCCGTACTAAATATGTCAAAATTTTCAAGTTTGGGGTCTCTTCTTCGTGTTTGTGCTCTGCTCTTCAAATTTTTGGCTAAAACAAGAGATATTAGCAATAATATCAATTGTGATGAGAAAGCTCTTTTGTATTGCATAAAAATTATGCAACAGGAGTCTTTTGCGAAGGAAATTTCTTTTTTGAAAAGGGCTAAAGTTGATCCATCTACGAGTGAGAAACCTCCTGATCTGGTAAACAGATTGAATCTTTTTCTTGATGATAATGGTCTTTTAAGAACCAAGGGTCGTTTGTCACGATCTAATTTCTATGAATTTGAGGTGCTGAACCCTGTGCTGTTGTGTAAAAATCACCATCTTACCACTCTAATAGTGAGAGATGCTCATTTTGCATGCAAACATTTAGGCATTCAAGCCACACTGACAAGAATCCGCCTTAAAGGATATTGGATAACATCAGCTCGAGGAGCTATTAAAAAAATTCTTTCTGATTGTGTGGTTTGTAAAAAATTTAATACTTTTGCTTTCCAGTATCCTAAGTTTACAAATTTTTCTAAAGCTCAGGTAGATCTTTTCCGTCCATTTAAACATGTAGGAGTAGACTTTACAAAGCACTGGTGGGTTAAGACCAAAGGTTCCAATAAATCTCAAAAAATGTTTCTAATCATATACACTTGTCTCCATATTAGAGCAATATATCTGGATCTAGTACCAGATATGTCATCAAAATCATTTGTACAATCTTTTCAGCGTTTCATTAATGTTCATGGTGTTCCTGATATTGTCTATAGTGATAATGCCAGAACATTCCGTCAAGGAACAGACGCTATGGAGACATTTGTTGTATCTGAAGAGGGTAGGGAGTTGCTGCGAAAGAATCACATCACTCACAAGCGCATTCCTCTTTATAGTCCATGGACCGGGAGTCTGTGGGAAAGACTATTACGTATAGTCAAAAGTTGTCTGTACAAGACTATAGGTCGGTCTTCTTTAGAGTATTTTGACTTTATCACTGTACTCTCAGACATCACTAACGCTATCAATTCTCGGCCACTAACTTACACTTCAAGTGATAATGATGTGATTCCTCTCACGCCCAATTGTTTTTTAAAGCCCCATTCAAGAACAAGTATTGTATTACCAGGCCATAGTTCAGAAGAACCCTTTTGGAGCTCTTCCACAAAAGCTCGAGAAGATCTTATTAGGTCAATCAAACTATCTTCAGAGAAATTTGAAGAATTCAGAACTCGTTGGTATAATGAGTATCTGCTAGGTCTTCGAGAGACTAGCAGAGATCTATATCAAATCAAGTGGAACAATCTGGTAAAAGTGGGTGATGTTATACTCATCAAGAGTCCTGTTAAAGAAAGACCCTTCTGGCAGATGGGCATAGTCACACAACTGTTACCTGGAGATGACGGGAAAGTGCGTTTCGTTTTTGTCAGAACTCCTGGAGGTCAAGTCAACCTATATCCCATCAAACTTCTCTACCCACTTGAACTGTCTCTTACTCATAATGTATCCTGTACAGAATCTGCGTCTTCTGCACCTGCAGCGCCTCCTGCTGCAGGAGTTAATGATTCTCCAGCTTCTCCTGATGCAAATCCTTCAAGTCAAATGAACAGAAGAAATGATCGGCCTGTCAGAAGAGCTGCTTTAGCTGCTAGAAGACAGTTTGTCATTTCATCGGACGAATCTGAAGAAGAATCGTCTTCTTGAATCTTCCTTGTATTTTATGACGCCCTACTTCAAAGTAGGTGTCATCTCTCCCCCGGAGGATTTAAGAAAATATATCGCTATAAAATACACCCGAGATTATGGAGGGAGGGGGACGGCTAATCGAAAGAAGTTGGATATATTCTAAGTTTCTCTTGCTATTTATTTCGTGAGAAAAGGACGTGACTGCATTCGCTGCCGCAAAATTCACGAAGCTTGTGTAGTTAAGATTTAATTTCAAGCCGGCTCCCTTTCAATCTATACTCAACATATCAGCAATATTGGAATTTAATAGTGGCTTTTATTACAGCTACTTTAATCTAATTGGTGTGTATTGTTGTAACGATTTAAATTGAAAGGGTGTTTTAATTTGAGATTGTATTTTAATCCTTATATATTCCTTTTTCATATATGATGAATATGGAATAAAATTCAATATGGAAACTGCAACGTGCAAGATCGAAGTTTCATCGATGACAGGATTTCCTAATCACACCAAGAACTAACATTTACACAGGAGGTGAAGAGGCAACCGCTTTCCGAACCCCATAGAAAGGACCAATTTCTAATCAGCGCAAGAAACTCTGCAAGATTACGAAAAGGTTAGTTGTCACTCTTCCCTCTCATTTTTAGTCTCGGGTGATTTTATATTATTATTAATTTATATTAATTATAATATCTATTTATAATAAATTTAATCAATTAAATTTATCTATTAAGTTAAATACTAAAGCTAAATTACTTTTATTACAATAATAATTAGTAATTATCATCAGCCTTATTATTTAAATTGCTATACATTTACTATGATAATTATCGAAAAAGCTTGAGATAGTTGGTAATAATAGTTTGCACCTTGTTGCAGATGAAGAAAGTCCCACGTGACTTCGTATTCGTATTTTGTCCAACATCGTTCTACGCTTGGAAATATATATAAGGAACAAGGCGTTGGCTTCAACTTCTCTTTCCATGTGAAGAATCTTATACATTTGTTTTCTATATTCTAAATAATCCATAATTAATTATCATATGTAAATAAACTCTATTTTATTTAATTATTTTCCAATTGTGATGTTAAATTAAAAAAAATTATATTGAATCGAACACAGATTTTAATATCTTAGAAATTGATCCTTTTCTTATAAATCTGAAAAGTTTGTTCTATCATTTCTATCTTAGAAATCGTTCCATCTTAAAAGTTTGTTCTATATAATCTATATCTTAGAAATAGCTTCTTTTCTTAACATCTTAGAAGTTTGTTCTATAGTTTCTTTATTAGAGATAGATTATATTATTTCATAGTTCTTATTTTGAAATTTGCTATTTCGTTTCTTTGTATAGGTTTTCGAGTCAAATTTTAGTAACAGTTCAACTTGCTAATTTCCAAACTCTTTTGAGTCTACTTCGTAAAATTCGCAGAAGCCTTGTTCCTAAAATAATTGTTGGCGTGGGTGTTAATTTTACCAACTCAAACTATTTCGAGCCAAATTTAAAAATCTTAAGCAGCAAGATTTGCAATTGCAATTTGCAAGAATTGCAATTTCTTAATAAACTTTTGGAGAAGTGAGAAGTGAATAAAAATTCTTACTAAAGGTTTGCGTTGTAACAATTCTTTGCGCTATTCCTATCTATTTACTTCCTCTTTTCGATAAATTCATACTTTTCCTTTTTTCCTCTTATTCGTAAAAAAATAACGACTAAATATATGCGTAAGTATATATTTGGAAATTTGGAAAAGACGTTCGCAGAGTGTGTGTGCTACATACGAAACACGCTTTTTTAAAAATAAAATAGGTTTGCGTTTGTAACAATTCTTTGCGCTATTCCTATCTATTTACTTCCTCTTTTCTATAAATTCATACTGTTCCTTTTTTCCTCTTATTCGTAAAAAAGTAACGACTAAATATATGCGTAAGTATATATTTGTAAACTTGGAAAAGGCGTACGCAGTGTGTTTGCGTGCTATATACGAAACAAGCTTTTAAATAAATAATAGGTCTGCGTTTGTAAAAACTCTTTTCGCTATTCCTATCTATTTACTTCCTATTTTCTATAAATTCATACTTTTCCTTCTTTCCTCTTATTCGTCGTAAAAAATGACTGAAGCAGGCGCTATTTCTGCTTCCGCAATCCTGGCTTCACTTGAAGACACCATCATCAGCGACATAGGGATTACAGAGGAATCCATCACTCAAGAGGAAAAGAAAAGCCTCGTAGAGGCTGTGGAAGAAAAAGTAAAACCATTGCGACGTTCAAGAGGCATCATAAAGCGCAAAATAACGCTTTTGCTTAAACCCTTCTCAGATGAATCTTCTAAGGATTCCAGTCCATCCCTGCTAGAAGCTATTTTGGATGAGGTAAATCTTCGTCTGGAGGAGGTGAGACAGTATGACAATGACATTGAAGCAAAGATCTGTGAGTCTGGTCTCATGAAACACGATGCAACATTCTTAAATGAAGAAGTCATTAAGTCCTCTCATTATCATCTACAATTGCAGAGGATAATTCACGAAATCAGACCGACTGCCAACGTTTCGTCCCACAAGTCCGCTTCTTCGCAGGAGGGTGATTCGGTCTCACGAAAAGAATTACATTCTATATTGAAGAATTTTAAGCCACAACAAGAACTTAAAATTCCAGCTCTTAAGTGTCAAAACTTTTCTGGTGGAGAGGATAAACATTCGTTCAGATCTTTTCTCCTGTCCTTTGAAAATGTATACGGCTGTAGGAAGGACCTTTCTGACGCAGCCAAACTACAGTATTTGAAAAGTCATCTTCAAAATTTTGCTTTGAAGGATGTTCAACACTTAACTAATGTTGATGAGAACTATTCTGTGGCTATCAAAATCCTGAAGGAGGTGTATCTGGATGTGCCTTTTCTAGTGGACACAATTCTTCACAAGATTGATTCAGCACCAGTTTTGGATAATAAGAATTTAGAGGCTACTCGCTTCTTTGTGTCAGAAGTTCGTGCAAACTTACATGAACTGAAGGAGTTCGATTTGGACTTCCTGGAGGAGGGAACAGCAGGAAACCGTCTTGTTAGTCACTTAGTGACTGACAAGCTTCCTCCTATATTCCTGCGTGAACTCAAACTAAAAACCCAGATTGAATATCCTTCCATCAATTTGATTTTGAGTAACTATATGAACATTTTGAAGTCCCTAGAAAGGACAGGAAATAGAACTGCTGGTGGTGCCAAAGAGAAGAATAAAAATGCCCTTTCACAACAGAAGTCTTCATATAAAGAGAGAAGAACTTCTTCCTTCAACACTACAAGTGTAAAAAAGTCTAAAGAGTCTAAAGTTACTATTCCAAAAGATTCTTCTTCTTCCACTTCTTCAGGAGGTGGTGTTCCTTCTTCTGCTTCATCATTTATGGAATGCAAACTTTGTAATGGAAAACACCCGATGAGTGGCTGTGAAGTTTATCCAACAGGTAGTTTGCGAAGGGAGCGCTGCATAGAACTGGGAATGTGTGCAAACTGTTCCAGCAAGAAACATGTAACTTCCAAATGCCCTGCAAAAAGATTTGGCCTTAGTCGTCCTTGTGGCACATGCAAGAGTGGTGCTCACATAACTGCTCTTTGTTCTTCAAATGCAAAGAATAAAGCAAAAAGAGATCGTGCAGATGTCTCCACAAGTCAGCCATCTACTTCTTCAGCGCCTCAAGTTCTTGATGATGAAGATGTTGGTTCAAGCAATATCTGTATAAATACAGGTAACACTTCATCTGGCCAAATTCTTCCTACAATATCCCTTAAAATAAAAAGAGGGAATAAAATTGTAACTGCAAGAGTGTTATTGGATTTTGGTTCGCAGCTAAGTTTTTTCAATAGCTGTATTTTAAATAAATTGGAAGTAGATGTGGATTCTCTGCCTGTACACACCAGTTCCATTAAGACATTTTTGGGGGAACAGGTTAGGTCATTTCGAACAGTCGACCTAGATATGAACATCTGTTGTTCAAATTTCATAAAAAAATCTGTTTTAATAGATCCTAGTCTTGATGTTAGCTTCACAGTGAAGGGACTCATGGGTGCTATCAATAATGTTTCATATAGTGGATATCATGTTGCAGACCGTTTTTATGTAGGTAAACACGGAAGTAGCGTTTCAAATGTGGATGGTTTGATTGGAATTGATGTCATCTCTTCAATGAAGCACTTCAAAATCATAGAGTGCTTGAAAGGTAGAGCCATTGAAACCTGCCATGGGTTTGTCCCATTTGGCCCAGCCAAATCGTTTTTGACCCCCTCTCAGAGATTGGTCATTTCTAGTCCCAAATCGACATCTGCATGATTATGTGTATGCAGAAGAGGGTCAAAATAAGATGCAGAAGGATCGATGATGGTGTTCACTAAGCTTTCGGGGACTTTTGCTGTTGTCAGTTTAGAAATGGACGAAGTAAGTGTTCTACTATCCTCCTGTCACGATCTCCTTGAGGAGAGGTTTTCATTCAATAATCAGATTGCTCGTTCTCCAAAAAAGTACAATCTCTTTGAGATGGGTCAAACCACTCTGCCTATAGGGGATGTAATATGGTCGTACGAGCCCAGAGAATACGATGAGAGCCAAAATTACTTCGTCATTGTGCATGGTCTTAAACTGACAATCAGCTAAAAGTCCCGTATGAGACGCGTTCTAAGATGACACCATTCATCATCGCACGTCCTTTCTGCATCCTAATTTTTGGAACCATCTTTTGCATACTCACATAATCATGCTCATGATGTCGAATTAGCTAGAACACTGACTCTACAGTCCTCGAATCATTTAAGAGTAGATGACTATCAAAATTGAAACTATGCAGCATAGGGCTATCTCTTCCAGAAGAAGCATGTTCACCAGTGGATGGCTACCAAAAATTGATATCAGACAACACGAACTCAGTAGTGTATGGAACAATAGGTCATGTAGTGAATATGGGGCCCAATCAAAAGATTAGTACTCGCAAGAGACTCCCACATTAATCATAGTAAGCTTTAGCCGGATTGTCGTGGAGTGACAAACGTCTAGGAAACGACAGGGTCTCTCTAGGTACTGCATAATGGGCGATGCTTTCAAACAGTTTACCTGAGACAGCGGGGGGATATTGAGCCTCAACTTCAATGTTTGGAGTCAAAAACGATCACATACCACTTCAAGTTCTATACGCCAGCTCACCCTTCACTGTGAAGCTAACATACAGACTAGAATCCGCCTCCATGTTATAAATAAAGAACAGGCAGGAGAGACAATAGTTATATACTAATTGGGCCCAGTCCTTTCTAACTCTGAAGTCACGCTTAATCACAAGGTATGTGGTCGTGAGTGTCTCACGTTCTAGGTTGATATCAAGCATCACTATGATTGGTAACTGACGATCTTTTGAACTCGTCATCTTCACGCCTTCTCTATTGTCTTCTTTAGGACAGCGCACAATATGTTGTATTTGGCAGAATGTACTTTCCAAGCTTGTCCTGCAGATACGTTCTCAAACGTGATGGAGGGGGGCATAAAATAGATGGTTTTGGTCTGAAGTTGTGGGAAGAAATGGTACGGGAGGCAGAGAGAGAGTATGCTTGTGGCATATAACATCGAGCCTCATATCTCAAGCACCGGATTCATTTATTTTATGGGATTGCGTTCAGAGATAAATGACACTTTCAGTCTATATGAATGCAGTACATTCGCATCATGCTAGAACTTCAGCGTTATACCGAAACTTCCATAAGATCATCTCTATGATTAGTACACTCATTTTCTGCCAGTGAATGTAAATCAGAAATTCTCTATAATTTGTCTCGCACAATTTCTCTGTCTTTACGTCATTCTTCATAGGAGGACGGTAGCTATTAAAGGAGTTTCATTGTGCACAGGGCCATATTCTTCTGTATGGCAGACAGAGGTGGACTTATTGGACCTTTGTGTCACTCTCGTGGAACTAGCTTAAAATATTACTACAGAGCTTGACAGGGCTCTCAAGTTTTAAGTAAGTTGAAGGGGAAAACTTCGCTGACACTCACTCAACAGCTGCGCCGAGAGGAATAGAGTTTATTCCCTTAGGTTTCTGTTGATCACTCTACAGGACTCTCGAAGTTTGATGTTGGAGTGGATCACTGTCTTCGGAAGTACCGATTAACTGTCCATAAGGAGGCAACTACTTTCTTGAGGGCGTGTCTCAATTTAAGGTTTCGACCCTCACTGGTGACATTATTTGAGTTCTGTTTCCTAGTCGTGTGTGCGCTCTTCTCAATTGATGAAGACGATGGCGTATAAATGAAATATGAACATTGGGAATGTATGAAGTTGGGACAACAGAATATAATCATAGAAAATGATGCCTCGGGAAAAAGGATGCTTTACGGGAATGAAGGACCTTCTGATTCTGGCCACTTAATGTGATGAATAACGTGTTACCGAAGATCATACCACTGTTTTGACGTCTGTCCACTGATGAGAACCTTGTCGCTTTGAATATCTATCTCATGGTGGACGCACGATAGTCACACAAGTGCGGCGCGGTTTAATAGTGGTATCTATTTCTTCAAAGGCTTTTGAAAGAAGGCTCACGCATTATGTATGCCTAAATGTGTAAAGGCATCGCTCTGACCAGGAATAACATGTTGCCTTTTGTGTTACGAGGACTGATGTCCCGGTTTTTTTTCTTGCCTGACTCTTAACAAATACTCTTTGTCCGTTCAGTTTTTGAAAAAGTTTTTCAAGATGTTCAGCAGTCTTCAGACGTCAATATTTTTCTGATTCGCACATTAACATTGCATCGCGATTACTGTAGACAACCAGGAACAAAAGCAGCACCAAGCAATTTTTCTCTGTGAGTTGTACACCCGCAATCAGGATAAGGTTATCCAACTCATGGTTTTCATAATACATCTCAAAAATATGAATTTATACAACTTCACTCCAAATATTTTGGTTTTTTGTTATATTGGCGAGCAGAAGAAAAATCCTTCGCAACAATTTACCCTTTACAAGAGTTGCAAATAACAAGCCTCACTCTTTGAACTTCAAGAGTATAAACTTTCAGGTGGGTTTCTTCGGATCGATTGCCGCTTGCTCTCCTCGGAGTTCTTCATAATTCGGCCTAGTTATAGTGAATGGGAAATTCAGGGAATAGACTCCAGTGCCCCTCGAGAATTGTGTTTGTAAGTGAGTTGGTTCAAGGAACGCATGAGAAAGTATCCACTACCACGGTACTAAACTATACCGCTCATATCCCATTTGAAGTTCAGTTACTGGGGTCTCTTCGTGACGTGATATTGTAGCTTCTAGCTCTTTTCAGATTTTGGCTAAATCAGAGAGATTTTAGAAGTATAAAAAGAGTTAGGTAACTGTGATTGAGAAAGCTCTCTCTCTTGAGATGCTATTGTTACACACACTATGGATAATGGTGATGGCAACAGAGTCGTATTTGCGAAAGGTACTAACTTTCTGTTGTTTAAAGGCCTATAATATTGCACTCCCATCTATCGCAGTTGAGAAATCTCTTGATTCTGGTATAAATGAAGAGCATTGACAGTGCTTTGTTGCGCATTAAGCGTGACTAATTATTGTTCTATTAAGATCGGGATACGCGTCGTTTGTCTAACGACTGGTTTTCCTAGATGAAATGTTGAGGTGCTGAAAACCCGTGTTCGCTGTTTGTGTTAATCACCATTTTACCACTATAATATTGCTAAGAGATGCTCATCCTGTTTGCTGCACAAGACGAACTATTAGGGCATTTCCAGCACACTGACAAGATCTGCCTTAAAGGGATCTTGTAATAGACTCAGCTCGTAGGTCCAGCTCTTATAAGAGAGATTCCTTCTGACGCTTTGGTGTGGTTTGTAAAAAATTTAATACTTTTGCTTTCCAGTATCCTAAGTTTAACAAATTTTTCGTAAAAAGCTCAGGGGTAAGGTGCTTTTCGCGTCCTATCTTAAGACGCAGTGAGCGAGGTAGACTTTACATATATCAGCACGATGTTTGCGTGGAGTGGGGTGTTAATGATCAAAGGTTGCCTCGCCCACTTCATCTCAATATATAGGACTTGTTGTTTCCTCGTCATTTCATGATAGGCCACTTTGTCTTCCTCCAAGTATATATTGCTTAGTGCTAATAAGTTATTCCCTGGCGTTGTACCGTCAGCATATTGTCTAATGGCGGAAAATGCATTTCGTACAGTCTTTCAGGGTTTATTACTGTGGTCATGGGTGTTCCTGCCTAGGTGTTTGTCTATAGTCGATAATGTTCGCAGAGTACCCTTCCGCTCACGAGGTACATCCGACTGCCCATTGGAGACATTGTTCGTCATCTGTAAGTCAGCGGTAGCAGGTGCGCAGTCACATGTCGGCCATCTCCGTCGAAGAATTTCACCTATCACTACACCTTAGCGTCATTCCTCTTTATAGGTCGCACTGCGCACCTCTGTGGAAGCCCTGCTGGGCCCAAAGACTATTACGTCACTGACGGCTAACCGGCAGAGTTGTTTCATCGCTGGGACATTTAGACTAAGGTCTGGAGATCTGTTTCTTTAGAGTTATCAATTTTGACTTTATCACTGTGTCGTCTCTCATGGACCATCACTAAGCTTAATAAATATTCTCTTTTGGCCACTAACTGTACATTTGCACACGTAGATAATGATGTTTTGAGGTTGTTTCCTCAGTCTCCACGAACGCACACCAAAGGTCATGTTGTTTTCAAGCCCAGGTATCACGAAACACTGGTACCGGGTTCAGGCTCCAGGCACGTTCAGCCAAGAACCTTGGTTTTGGCCAGCTCCTTCTATTCCGAGGTATATTAGCCTTCGATGACGGCATCTTTCATTTTTAGTCAACTTTGCAAGCTTATCTTCAGACAACTTTTGGAATGGAATTTCCTCAGAAGGTTCTTTGCGTTTGGCTGATACCCGGGTTGCTCCTTGAGTATCCCGGCTGCTACTCATGAGTCTCCTTTTTCCCGCGGACGGAGGACGGCTACGGACTAGCAGAGCGCTATAACTCAGAATTCAATAGTCCTCTTTGTGACAACAAAATCTGGGGCCCACTATAATATTTTAGACTGGCGCTTGATTGTCGCCATTGGTTTGCTTTCGTGCAAAAACCGTCTGCCGGTTGAGGAGCATATTTATGATGTAAAGACCTTCCTTCTGCTGTTCCTCTTCTTGGCAGTTATGGGCTTATTTCGTGACGTCAGGGCACTATCACAACTGTTTGACCTGTAGAGAGAATGAGCGCGGCAACATGTGCGGCTTGTGACGTCCATGCTAGGTTTTCGAGGCAAGCTTTGGGTTCTGACCTTTTCGGATGGACAATTTCTCTGCACTGTGGTAGATGCATAAATGAGGGGTCCCGGCCTATGCTCTTTGCTTTCCGCCTGTTGGCTGGTTTCATGCGGCCCGCCTCCCCAGAACCGTTCTAATATGTATCGATCATACACTTTCTCTACCCACTTGAACTCTGCTCTTTACCCGCATTCTAATCCCGGTATACTGCGTACCGAATCAGTGCGTCGTCTCCTCTCTCCACCCATGCATGCGCTTTCCCTGGCAACGGGAGGCTTAATGGAGTTCTCCAGCTGTCTCCTGATCTGCTCTATGCGCCTTGCGCGGTTCGCCCGGTTGGCGCTTTCTGCTTGTTTGCCGTCGCCTGTTCTTTTTTCGTTCCGTTCGCGTTTCCTTTTTCTTGCTGGCTGGCTTTCGTCTTCTGTGCTGCATGTCGTCGTCATCGGGCTGCCGCCGGTTATGGCGAGGCCGGGCGCTGCCTGCTGTTTGTGGTCCGACGCTCGCGGCCGCACGGCCCGTATCCTTTCAGAACCGCGGCAGTCGCTTCAGGCCGCGCCACTCGCGTTTTTCACGCCTCTTCTTTATTTCCCCGTTGTATTCTGTACTATGCGCACACCCCTGCGTCGTTTCACCGTTTCCACCTTTCCTTGCCTCTCTTTCGCGTTCTTTTTTCCTGCCTTCCGGGCCCGCAGTCTGCTTTCTAGCCCACGCGACCGTCATAGACTTCAGGATGCGCAAGCATTGTTCACGCACCTTTTTACTTTTTAACACAGCGTGTTTCCGTTGTAGCCCACACCTTGTCGTCTTTTGCCCGTTCCAACTCTCCTGTGATCATTTCGTCGTTCATTTTTTTACGCAAAGAGAAGGAAAGTGTATTTATAGAAGAGATAAATA
>JABUQX010080842.1:0-7500 GCA_015478945.1 Trachelipus rathkii
CTATTTGTGCTTCGTTCGGCCTCAGACAGGTGTTTAACCCGTTTTCGCATTTATCGTAGAAACGCTTTCGCGCAAATTGCGCCGCTTCATTCCTCCCTACGAATGTCAAGGGAGACATAGAGTTTACTTGAGTTTCTTCTCGTATTTTTCGCTTCTTAATAAAAAAAGGACCGCAGTAGCACAACCTTTGTACGATCTGATAAAGAAAGATGTTCCTTTTATCTGGACGAGACAACAACAGGCTTTCGACACCTTAAAAGATAAGTTAGTGGTGCAGCCGCAGCTAACACTTTCCCTAATTATAGCAAAGAATTCTTCGTGAATACAGACGCCTGTGATTACGGAATAGGGGGCGTGTTGTATGAAACTATAGGAGATTCATCACATTTCATTTTGTTTGGGTACTCAAAAAGATGAGAGGAACTACGACACGATCGAAAAAGAATGTTTGGCCGTGGTGTTCTGCTTGCAAAAGTTTAAGAACACCATCTTCGGCTACAAAGTAACTATCATCACTGATAATCAACCTCTGCTTCATTTTCCGAAATAAACAGCAGACGGGCCGATTAGCTAGATGGAACCTGTTCGTAAACAGCTTTTCCCCCACCATTGAGTTTAAAAAAGGAAAGCATAATGTCGCCCCAGATTATTTGAGTCGACACCCAGCACCTAATGTGTTCTTTATCCGAGAGGTGGAAAAGACCAAAAATTTGCCTCGAATAGATTTTGTTCTGAGTCGGGAAAATTTCATAAAAGAACAAGAGAAATGTCCCCGTTTAGGCAAATTAGTAAAATGGGCAAAAGAGAACCCAAAGACATACCCGCATATTTTCATTACATTACGCCACGCGATCTAAACCTTATCTCATACAAGTTCCGGACAGTATGATCTACAGCGTGATAGACCATTGCCACGCTTCACTAGGCAGCGGGCACGGAGGTCAGTTAAGAACGGAAAAGAGGGTGGAAGAAAAGTATGTTTTCCCCCGCTTACAAAAGCTAGTAAAGGAATATTGCAGTCAATGTGTGTCATGCGCTAGAACTAAGGGTCCCAAACCTCCTACAGCAGAGATTAATAGATGGCCATTGCCTTATACACCCTTTTCACGCGTTCATGTTGACAGTATTGGAAAATTACCTACTTGTACAGGATCAGGAGCCAAATACATCTTGGTATTTCGCGATGTTTTGACACGGTATGTCGAATTAGTGCCTTGTAAGACTAGAACGAGTCAAGAATTTGCCCGAGCACTGCAAGAGAGGGTCATATGTAGACATAGTGCCCCCCAAATGCTTGTCTCTGACAATGCACTGGAGTTCACAAGCCAGGTGTTTAAGGACTTATGTAAGGCCTGGAGAATAAAGAAAGTAGAAATTTTGCCTTACAAAGCATCCCAGAACGGAGTTGTGGAACGTATCAATGCTGATATTGAGTCTTTCCTACGACACTACGTGAATGAAAATCACCGAGACTGGGATAAGTACCTTAGTTTTGCCCAAATCGCTATCAATTCCGCGTATAATCGATCTATAGGGTCTTCTCCCCACTTTCTTTTGCATGGTTACATAAAAAGAGTCCCATACGAGATGCCAGATTATGTATCACCATTTGTGAATAAGACAGAAAAAATGAGATTCATCTCGGATGAAGTAGATACGATAGTAGAAAGGATCGATTATATAAGAGATTTGGCTAGAGAGAAGTTAGAAGCGGAAACCACAAAGACTTTGGAGCAACAGCATAAAAAGGCCAAGCAAAGAGAGTTCAAAATAGGAGATTACGTTTTCATTAGAGCTGTCAAAAAGCCTCATCAAAGTTCAAAGTTATGTCCCAAGTTTGAAGGGCCATACATTGTCCGATGTTTAAGAGGACCAAACAAATTAATGGTAATCTGTTTAAGCTCAGGCCGAACATTCCCCGTCCATGTGGACAACGCTAAGGTGATTCCTGCAGAAAAGTTCACTGAGTCACAGTTTGACTTTATGAACGATGAAGTTTGGAATCCCCACGCAGTAGAAGAAATGTTAAGCTCCAAAGAAGAAAAAAGGGAAAGAATTGAAGAAAGACAACCAAGAAGCGACCCAAGAGTCCCTTCTGAGAGAAAAGACGATGAAGTAGAAGAAGTAGAAGAAGTAGAAGAAGTAGAAGAAGAAGACGATGTGGAGGATCTTCCTCCTCCGACAGATAGAGAGTCTTCCCGATATTCTTTCCAAATTCCCGCCACTAGTTCAGTCCGGACAAAACTACTTCCCAACTCCTCCTCCACAACCATCTCCGCTAGGAAATAGCTCTTATTCTATTCCCCCACCTCAGCCGACACAGAGTAGAAGTGACTCTTGGAATCATCAGACTCCTGTGCAACAACAGCCCCCGGTGGAACCTGTAAGAGACAATATAGAAGATTTAGCGATGAGATTGTAGAAAGGAGAAGATACAGCGATGTAGTTGCAGGAAGAGTGCGTCCTGACAGTGAATTTATCTGTTCTACTCACTCCCTCCAACCCTGCGGTTCGGAGAAAAGAGTTTAGACCAATCAACAAGAGATTTCCATAGAAGAACCTGTTCAAGAAATTCTTCAGGAGCCACCCGCACATGAAGGTGAGGTGTATGGAGCCTATGGTGGATCCCCTCCAAGAACAAATTCCCCCGAGAAATCTCCAAATTTCCCAGAAAAAGATGGCCATTACCCAATTCCCACTGTTGTAGAATCATCCCCTAGGGAATTCATCCTAGATGACAGAAAACAAGACCCGTCTTACAGACCGCATAATCTGTTCACTGGCCCTAGAGATTCTACACCCAGAGTTACAAGAAGTCAAACAAGGATGAAGGAACAGGCTCTACAACAACAGACAGAGGTAAAAGACAACACGGAGACTACAGAGAAGACTCCTGTCCAACCTCCGCCTGTCAAATTGGATTTGAATACAACAGTCAGAGGAAATAAAACTTATTATTTGCCTCCTGGCTACTAATTCACCCCAATTTTCTGTATATATTTCGTATATTCATAGATTTAAGAAAAATCCTTTAGTTTTTAGAATGAATTCTTCTTATTCTGAAGATATTCTTTAGTTTTAGGAAAGATACTTTTAATTTAATTTTAAGAAAATGAATATGTACATGCCGCATCGCGTCTGTACCAATTTCTCTACATTAGTTGAGAAATCATTAGTGGATTAGGAAAAATCTATAGATTGGATTAAGGAAACGATCGTTTTTAAAATTAAGATATAGTCGGGATTAATATATATTCATAAGAACTCTAATCTTAGAATTTAGACGTAGTTTTGATAAATCTTAGACTAGATTAATTCCTTAGATATAGTCTGATCAGTTATAGTTTTACTCATTTTTTTAATATAAAGAAACCTTAAAAATATTTCACTCTCAAAACGAAGGGGGGGACAGCAATTTTTAATATAAAAAATAATATAAAATAGAAAACTCAAAAAAAAAACTTTTCTATAAAGAAAACAAAAAAAATAAGTAACAACTAGTAAGTAAGTAAGTAATTAGTAATTGAACTAAGTAATTAAATAGTAAGCAACCAAGTATTCAATAGTATATAACGTTTGATTTTAAACTCCTACATTTAGATGTTAATTCAACTAACCCAATCGTAATTAAGAAATCCATTTTAGTTAAACGCGAACGCTTTAACTAACCAATTAATTTTAACAAAGTTTATTAAATAAAGAATTAGGCGACCTTTAACTTTATTAAACCAAAAGAAAAGTATAAAGTATCTCAATACAGCTAAAATATTTCAGAAATGAATTTCGGAACACAAACCTTGTTGATACTTATCATCTTAACAACATGCCAAAGCAACCTCATAAATGAAAAGGAAGAAACGAAGATTCTACCTGGTTTAGTTTTATATCGTACGGGAGAAGTTAACTTCATAGAAGGATACCTCGATCTAGTTATCTCTTTAGAATGTCTCAGACATCAAAGAAACAATTACAAGACAACTAAACTGGTGAACAACGTCAAAGAATCATTCTTACCATCATTCGAGACCATGTTTCTAAATATTTCAACACATCAAAGGGTTCACCAATGGGAATTCAAGCTAATGACCGTTAGAGTAAAAGTGTTAGCCCAGAAATTGAACGAAGTGAGTGAACTACCTTGGATCTCAGCACGATCAAAAAAGAAACGAGCCGCTTTCGAGTTCGGAGGAGACATCCTCAACATTCTTTTTGGTACGGCGACAGACAAACAGGTAAAATTACTCCGAAAGAAAATCAACATTTTAGGTAATTATGCCTCTACTTCAAATTTATTGATAACCGAATTAAAGGAACAATTAAAGGCGAATACTCACATTAATGAGTTTTAGGGATAGCTTACAAAAATTAATAGAATTTCAAAATAGTCTAAGTGCTACGCACAATATAATAAACCAAATGGGAAGTATCAGGGCTTTAATAAATCTAATTGAACAGACAGTTCATAACATACATCAGATCCACCAATTAGTGATAAATTCACTCCAACTCGCTAAAAACAAAATAACCAACTCAACTTTTTTCTCCCATCTTCCTATTGCCTTTTGTACTAGAAATGAACAAAGAAACTAAGCTACACACAGTCATCCCTCTAGAAACAAAAACATACCAAACTTTCTTAACCTACTCTTGGACTATCCAATCTGCCGCTAGCCCCTATGAACTAATCACTTTAATTCCTTTTATCTCAATAGAGAAATTTGTCTCATACAAACTCATACCTTTTCCTACTCATCTTCCTTTAAATCAATCTCTAGTTCGAGTTATGTACAACGACCCAAACAACTATTTCTTTGTGAATTACGGTAATCGGAAATACACTTACCTTAAAGAATCAGCACATGATCTTTGGCAGGCGCTGGTAACTAGCGGTTTGACTACAGTCCCAGTGTTTGCTTCATTGATCAGTCTTGTTTGTTAGCTTTAATCTTGAATTTTACCAATGATTTTTCGCTGCCCTATTGCAGAATATAAATCTATATCTATAGAACCTTATACTGTCGCTTTAGGACATTTCACCCTTATTTCTTTTTCAGAAAAAACTAGGGCTTCAAGCATGTGAGAAACCCAATTCTATCCAGCATGTCTATGATTATGTCTTTACTATTCCTCACGGATGTGCTTTCATTTCTTCTTTAAGAACCCTATTCACCTAGAAAAGAATATCACACTCTCTTCCTTGATTTCTTACTCCCAATCACGTTTTATTCAACTTTGGCATCTCCCGCGTTGCTTTCACCCTAACCTCCTCCTCTGTCTTGTTTCCCCAAGTTTCAAACTTTGAAAGAAATTCTTAGAATCAGAGATTAGATCAATTGAACCAATCCATGCATCCTTTTACCCGTATTTCCCACAAATTAAATTCATATATTGGAGGAGGAACTTTAGGCAATCTTTTCCTAATGGACTCAATGTATTATTTCGTTTTGGACCAAAAGAGTATACTTAAATGTGCATGCCAAAGGAGGGCCGACACAAACTAGCTTATCCACTTCCAGGCCATCCCGTGTATTTCGAATACAACTAGCACCTGAAGATGCCTTTAAACAACTGGACAGGATAGATCTCGACCCAGTTCCAACTCCCTGTCCAACGGTTGTCTATACTCACAGAGACCTCTGCCTCTTCCTAATCCTGTTCTTGCCCTCTAATCAAAGTGACTTATTCTAATTAAAATCAGTCTTTACAGTAAAGACTCTCTCACTGAGGGTCCTTTATAGTACTTTACAGTACTTTATAATTCAAAACGAATAAGCATCGTCATTTTGGGTTTCTGAAGCTAAAATGACGCTTTGTGATTTCTTATAATGTAGAAAATCGTTTCAATACTCACTCCGTCTTGCAAACTCACGGAAATTACAATTGTATTCACCTCCTTAGGGAACGTTGTATTGGATACACTGATAATCTCATGTTCAGAACCTGCCTTCCATCTTCCTCCATTTCCTCTTGTCAAATCTTCAACTCTCCTCTCTCTCTCTCTCTCTCTCTCTCTCTCTCTTCTCCTCTTTCTCTCTTTCTCTTTCTCTTTCTCTTTTTTTTTTTTTTTTTCTCACTATATATATATAGATAATGAATATATATATATATATACATGCCGATATAGTACCATACCCATATAGTGGTGAATGTATATACATATCTATACTCTTTCAGCACATTACTTTATGTTTTCATACTTGGAGAAGTGTCCTTGAAGCCGATCGAGTGAAGGATTCCTTATATGACATTTGAAGGATAGAACTACCGGAAGATGTAATTAATTTATAGTACAATTTTATTTTTACATGAGACAAAATATCATTTATAATTAAAAGTATGTTGTATAAAAATAATCAAGCAATATAATTATTTAAATGTTCGTAGAGCAATATAATTATTTAAATGTTATTAAGGTGTATTATTTAAATATTAGAGTGTATTATTTAAATGTTCAAAAACACACACACACAATATGTCTGTATTACAGAGCATATTATTAATAACTCGATGTTTATTTTAATTATATTTATCCATTATCTCCCGTTCATATTTGTAATCATGCTAATATTTTTAGTGTGTTCTTTGGTGGCCTATAATTAGAGTTAAAAGTCTCCCTTTGGAGGCAAAATAATGTAACTTCAAGAGCACTTTATTATCCTCTGTACAGTCGAGTGGATTGACCCAAGGCAAAAAAGAGAAAGTGCCAGCATTATATATATATATATATATATATATATATATATATATATATATATATATATATATATATATATATATATATATATATATATATATATATATATATATATACATATATATATATATATATATATATATAATAATATATATATATAATATATATATATATATATATATATAATATATATATATAATAATATATATAATATATATATATATTATATATATATATAGTATAAATATATATATATATATAGTATAATACTATATATATATATATATATAGTATATATATATAATATATATATATATAATAATTATATATATATATATATATATAATTATATTATATATATATATATATATATATATATATATTATTAAATTATATTATATATATATATATATATATATATATATATATATATATATATATATTATATATATATATATATATATATATATATATATATATATATGATCGGGCACATAAACGGCATATTATATAAGAATAATTGTTGGCATATTGATAATGATCTTTTCATGAAATTTACTTATCGGAAATCTTACACTTTATAATTTGTCATTTATGTCCTGTAATGACATCTTTAAAATAACGTCAATTCCTGATCGGATATCTTTCTTCTCCGCCATGTCTGTTATTCATAAATTCTCGCAGGATATTTCTATCCAATGTAATATTGACAATTACATGACGAAAATTTTCTTCCAATTTTTCATTTCCTGTTGATAGATCTTGAAACACCATACTCTTAGGGTACCATTATAAGATATCTACCA
>JABUQX010080842.1:15000-31380 GCA_015478945.1 Trachelipus rathkii
AATATATTATTTTAGCACTTTTAAAATGTACCATGAAATTTTTTCAACATCGTGAGATATATACTATATAATCATAATGGAGGAATTGTTTCATTAATGTGCAATTTTAGAATAACACAACAGCAGTCAGAGTGGAGAATATTTATATAACACAGGCAGAGTTAAGATATGTATATTACTCTATAAGCCAGTATGATTGAACAAAAACTAATGCTGGTTTTTCCATTCTGTCACATCTATTTGGCAAGTTTTCTTCTAACAGAAGGCAGAATTAAGTGAATCTTTGTAAATTACGAATAATGGTCGTTTTTATTGGTTGGATCTCAATATTAGAACGTTTATTAAGATGAAAATTGATATTGAATATTTTCTGTACCTGTGATTAAATTACAATATAAATTACTTATAGTTATGCATTAGTTGTGAAAGACCGCGTTTGCGTATACAATACTATTGTAAGTACGAAAGCTAATAATCTCACGCAATTTAGAGTTTTCTTTTCTTCTAGGGATACTTTTCTTATTCACAAATGTAATAAAGACCTTGTATATAGTACAGTATTTTTCCCTAAAGTGTTTTCTAACAATAATAGATTACATTTATTTGGTAAAATTAGCTTTGAAATAATAGATATGCCAGAGTGTGCTTTTATATACGAAGGAGTGTATTTTTTCAATTCAGCCATTTGAAAAAATAATGCTGTTTCATTGCACAATGATAAATTTCAAATAAGATTAACATGATTTGAATCTGGGATCTTTAATTTCGGATTTTTTGATTGTGTGTCATTAAATGATGCGTCTCTCTGTCCGATTCTATATCTAGATATTCTTCTAACGGTTATCCTATGATTATTATTTGTATACGTAACTACGCTAACAGAGTACTAATATCACTTTCAGGCCAGCAGTTTAAATGTTGTGTGTATGAAACCTGTTTTAATAAAATTTAACTTCTTAAAATTACAACCGGGCGCGTTTTGTTTTCGTTGGGGCAAAATGTGTCATCCACTATTGTTGTTATAAACAGGACATGTACTAGTTAGATAGTCTCTTTGTACTTATGGAGATAAGTATGTCTTTATTTTTTTCTCCTTGAAATTATGCGATATTTTTAGTTTTTGGAGAGAGTTAGATATTCAAAATATGGTAACTGAACTTGTGCAACTTACTATTTTGTAATTGTTCTAAAATTGTCATTGGGAAAGTTTTGAAGAAGAATATATTTTGAACGATAATTCTGAAAAAAAATTTATGCTTTGATGTTTTATTTTTGAGACTTATATTTATTGTACAATTTACTACATAACTATGGTCAGAAAAGCGAATGTTTTGAGCAATAGTTGTTTAATTAAACTTTCTAGACCACTAAGCAGCGAACTGTAGATAATTTAAATTTTACATGTAAATTTCGACCTTAAAGATTTTTGGTTTACAACACTTGTGTTATTTCTTTTCATATCATTAGTTTAATTATCTGGATTCTGTTAAGAATTGTGCTAAAAAATCCCTTGTATCTCTGAATATAATTTAGAATTTTTTGTATAAATAAGTACCCGGTTGAATATAGAAAATCTATAACGCTCTTTCACTCTTACAAGACTCATTTCATCTATCTAAGTGAGGAGTATGACATTGTAGGAACCTTGCTTTACAAGAGATTACAATGAGGCCTGTCAGTAATTCCCAATCAAATTTGTGAATTTTGCTACTCGCTTTTATAAAAACAAAGAAATTTAAAGACTACTTTCGCATCTTTTATTAACTTGATTTTTTTTAAATGTGTAATATTTTCCGCACTCATATGTTTATCCTTTCCTATTTTGATTATTGCTAATTGTTAGATGTATAGACATTGACATGCTTAATAAAAATAATGGTTTCAGAAAAAGAAAACTAATTATAGTACAAGAGGTTGTCTGTATCGACCACGGTGCTCTTTAAAATGTTGAACGATTACCTTGGGGGGTGACTCTGCTCTTGTTATTTCAATTATTTGTTTCGATGTAAAGAATATAAAAATTTCAAATTATTTTGTTTTTTCCATACGATTTTGGTGTGTGAATCAAAATCCTTTGTAGTAAGTTCAGAAAAATGAAATATAAGTCTACAACATTGTGTGTAACAAATTAAGCCCATCAGGCGTTCCTATCAGTTTTTTAGAATTTTAGTATATATTTTGCTTAACATCTTATTAAACATTTACTTTAGAGAGGGTGTTTGGATACAAAAGATCAAAATGAATAAAAAGTGTTCCTCTTCATTTACTGCTTGTTAAATCTATATTAATACATCTGGACCATTTGGGTGGTAGGAATTATTTTAGAGTTTGAAACATGGCGCTTTCGTTAAATTATATGTTAAATCGTATCATTAGAAGATTTCTGTTAAAAACGTATTTTCAGGACACCAATATATGATTACAAATTCAAGTATTGAAGTGTGCGAAATATATTAGTGGTTTCAGTTTTAAGTTTGATAATTTACTATTAAATTGTTTTTTCATTAGATATTGATCCATGAATTTTAACTAAAATAGTGTTACAAGAGTAATGCAAGATAATGGAAAAGTGAATTTATTAATGTTTTTAGGTGTTCTTAAAATTGACGTTTTTTAACATGAAATTTGTCCCAAGATCGCTGAGCAATGAACAGAAGGTCAATCATAGGATATTCAATTTCTGTGTGTGATAGTACTCGGTGTAAAACGCTGTTCACTTATAGAATATATCTAGACAAAGCTAAGTGGTTTGTATTTTTAATACGAAGGGTAATATTTGGTTTGTACTAATTTAGTATTTAGTCAGTTATATTAATTATGCTTAAATTATATTAGTGCCATTTTTATTACATTTAATTTCATGTCATATATTAATATATACGTAAGTATATATTTCACCTAAAAAAAATTATAATTATTACATATACATTTATCTGATTTAATTTATGGTAATATTACTTAAAAAATATGAGTTTTATTAAAATGTGTTATTAACTGGTATATTAATGAATGATAATTTAATGTTTTTCCATTTCAAATAAATAATTTGATATTGATTATCATTATTTACATAAATAGCTGTAAAAAAGGACTTTAATTTAATAAGTTATATTTTTTATATTTAGGTCTTAAGTTGACGTTTTTTTTAATCTGAAATAAATTTAAATTCCATTTCTTTTTTTAATTTTTTCAAGTTATAAAATTCATTTTGTCTTATTATTTATCATAAGTCTGGATTCTCCTTATATCATGCTATATATGATTTTATTATTTATTAATTGTATGTATAATTAATCATCTCTGTATTTATTATTATATTATGTATTTATTATTATATTCAATCAATTATAAATAAATAAATTTTATTATATTATTAGCGTTATAATTAGACTGTTCTAGAATCTTAAGAACGTCTTTATTTCTTATTATTTATATTAGACAAAGATGTTAATATAAAAATTTTATTTTGAACCACTACAATGGAAACAGTATAAACTTTGTGTAATGATACTATTCAATGGGCTGTTAAATCAGTATATAAAAGATAAAAATAATTGCATTATATTTTTACGCTTAAAATATTCAACATTGAAATTACTTGAAAAAAATCCTAATGTTGAACATTTCGATATAAAATCTGAATATATATTTTTGGTATTGGTCGAGCATGGTGTTTGCCCAAATGCCAATCTATTTCCTCGTTCTATCTGTATTTTAAGGTAACTTGTTACCCGGAAATTAGCATTTGGTGAAAAATACATAGCCTAGAGGAAACAAGAAGTGTTAATATTTTATTAATTTTGGTTTATTACTGTAAGCGATACGTCTAAAAAAAAAAGACTTGGGTTTGTTAAATCATAATAATAAATGTTGAAAAGTTTGCTAAACCTATTTTTTTCGCTTTATAGTTCTCACTATAACTCTGAAATATTAGTTATCAGTCGGATTAATTTTGAGTTTTGATCTTGTGCTGAGAAAAGTCGGAGTGCTGTGGTATAAGGTCGAGAGTAGAAAATTTTTTTGTGTATACTAAGTGGAGGCCGTAGATACCACTGGACGGTCGAAATTCCTTTTTGTTAATTAGTGGAGATCCTGATGTTTCGAGTAGTTCCGAGACGTCGAAAATATGTTTGTTTATAGTAGAATCGAGCCTAGTTCTCTTGAAAGATAAACTGTTTGGTTTAAATTTAGTAGATAGTTCGGGAGTCCTCTCGTTTTGTAATTCTCAAGTTTTGCTAATATAGTCCAATATAAATTCTTATCTCATAAATCTTGTCCCGTGTAGTCAGGAAAGTTGTCGAAAAATGTTTATATTTTACTATCCTAGACAGCCCTGTTATATATTTATATCAGCATTTATTGAAATAAATATAATGTTAGTATTATTCATTGAATATAATAATATGACTAATATTTCAAAAATGCTGAATAAGATATGTAAATTTTATTAATTAGTTATCTTTAAGCGTAGTTATTTAAATTGAGACGGTATTTATATTATAATATGAAATTATTATTTCAAATTATATTTAGTTTATTTACAATTATCATAAATAATATATCTTAATTAGTTTTTATGATTTGTATAACCTTGATTATATTTAAAATATAAAAAATTTAAACTATCTAAAAATTTTGATAACTTTTTTCACTATATCTAAAATTTTCAACTTTTAATACAATATTTATATGATGATCCTTTATAGAACGTCCACGGTGTCCCACTTTTATAATCTGCTTAAGAGTGATGTTCATTTCTTACTACAATATTATTTTATAAAAATTATATTATTAGGATCAAATAATACTTTAAAATTGAGTTTTTTATTAACATTGGTCAGTATTTTTTACAGTATTATTAGAATAAAATAATGACGTAACTTATAGGTAAGTTGACTTGCAGACTTTATCTCAAAAAAATAATGCACAGAATAAGTCTGAATTTATATTTAAATAGTTATTATTTAGGGTGTCTTTAAATTTTTTATGGTACTGTATTATTATTTATTAATGAAAATTTCTAAATAATATATTTGTTATTTTTAATATATAACCTAAATATATTCATTTATAAGAGCATTGAACACTGTTTATAATAAATAATAAAATTTTTTTCAGGCACTCCTTCTCACAAGTTAAACGACGTTTTTTTGCTTTAACAATTTAAGGAATAACTATTAACAGCTACACATACGTAAAAGAAACTTAACACTATTTCAAAATTTGTTATTCAGTCATTCTGTATACATTTCTTACTCCAAATTTCAAGGCTGTGAATGAATAAAAAAAATTAAAGAGAAATATTTTAATATAATATTAAAAATGTTGAGGGTATATAATATTTGAATAACACCGTTTTTTGACAATCGAAGATGCGCTTTAATCTCCGACTATTTCGACCGAGAAGAATTGCTCAATGTTGAGAAATATTATTTTTATAAACCGGGACGGTAATATCCTCATGAGGTAATAGCACAAGAACGATGCGAATAGAGTGGGGTTTTCCCAGAATAAACTGCGAGAACGAAGAATGTAGAGGGGTATACTTCGGTCTCCTCCTTCGTCCGCCCTTCGTCCGCGTTCCGATACCAAATTGCCCTAAGAAAGGATATAAAAAGAATTAAAATAATTATTGTGCTAGCCCTCTATAGAAGATATTCTCTATCAAAATACTATAGAGTTCTCTAATTATAACATATACATAACAGCTACCGGGCACAAAAGAGATATATCATTTTGACTTAGGTGAATTTTCATGGAATAAACATTTTACTACGCCTGAGTGAATAATAAAAAAAAAAATACAATATAACTTGAAAACTACATCATATAGACATATTACCAGGGCAATATTGATTAATACATTTTTTAGAGTGGAATTCTCCACATGTTAACAAAATTTAAGTTAATTATAGAAAAATCATTATAATTAAAATAAAGAATAAATTTTAAAACACTATTTACAAACGATGTCTCTTGGACGGTGTTGCTGGGGTACATAGATATTATAATATATTATGTGAGCTAAATACTTTATAAATGTATTTTTACGGTTTTATTATTCACTAAGTCAATTTGTAATATAAAAAATAATCGTATTGTACTTTCATATGAAATTGCTATTTCAAAAAGCTGAAACGAATAGAATTAGTAAGTAATCAGTATTATTAGTTTATTATTATGATCTTACATTGACGTTTTTTATAATGAAAAATCATGTCAATATATATTATTCTGTATTTTCGATATTATCTATAACATATTAGTTAAAAATTGTTGAAAAATCACTGTTTTATATATAAAACCTATAAATATATTTATTATAATCATTTCTTATTATTAGTAAATAGGTATTACAGACAACGGCATATTTAGGGGGTCCTCCTGTAGCACAACATGGGAACACTCTAGGTGCGGGCGCAATACGACTATTAATTCCAATGCAACTTCCCGTAGTGTGAAAAGAGTGAGCGCGGGAGGAATCCCCGCTCTTGTACATCCCTCACACACTTCAATATATCAAACATAAAGTATAATGTGGTATGTTTCCGGGTGAGAACCTTCTTCATGTGGGGAAAGAATATTCAGGTCCAGTACTCCCTGTTGTTCTCAGAGAAGGAGTATTTTCGTACAGCGAAGTACTCCTGACCGAACCTAAAATTCACCATCCTAATCAGTGTGTGCTGTGCTATATTGAAAATGCCCTATGGGAGTATTTTCCTCTAAGATAAAGACAAGAAAAAGCGAAGAGATATTATATTTATAGAATAAAGTTTCTATTTTTTTAGGTTTCATAAATACAAAGTTTCATTTCATGTAGCTCTTACTTAAAATATATTCATATGTACAACACTCAAATGTTAATGCGAGATTTTTTTTTACTAATTATCTACTATCTCACGAAAATTTTTACCTTCCTCCGGCATATTATGTCACAATAGATAAGATAATTAACCTTCGCTTTTCTGTGATGATAATCAATATTTTTGTAACTCTTTTTTGAGAATATTACTAGCATTTTACTTGTTAATTTTATTTTATATCATACATTTATATATTTTTATTATTTTAGTATATTCTTATTATATATATCTAACTTTTTTTCTCCGTCCACGTATAAAAATTTGTATCCAGAGGATATCCAGCAAATGTATTCTCTGTTATACACTCCTGTAATGTTGTGTGTAGATTTATTCTGAGAAGAATTATGAGATGTGGCTTCCTTCTAGAGGTTGAATCAGGTATTATTATTATATCAAGATTTTGATAAAATAATATTAATTTGATTGTGTGCACCTACTGATTTTTTCCAAAAGCCTGCCCTAAATGATGAAATATATATTTAAATAGTTTAGTGGTATAGTTACTTATAAATTTAACATAATATTGTATATTTTGGGAAATAATTATACAATTAATTTATGTTTTGATATTATTCTTATAAACTGCACTTAACGTTTTCTACAGGATGCGGGAAAACCTGTATTTTATTAAATGATAAAATTTATTTACACTACTCTTATTACCCTTTTTTACTTAAATTTATTCACTACAATTATATATATAACGTAGTTATTTGCTTTAACATCTATTCTATAATTAAAAAGTTATCGAATTTTATATATTCTTATTTGTTATTATATTGCATATATATTTGAAAATTAAATAATTCATATTAAAATTTGGTTAATTCTTAAGAATACTTCTTTCCCAACACTTATATGAAAACAAAAAAAATAATCTATTAATAATACATTTATGTAAATAAGTTACATATTTCAATAAGAATGAAGCAAAAATATATATAGTAATTTTATATATATAAGTTATTAAGTTATTTATCATTATTCATTAGATTAATTATATTATTATAATGATATTATATGTTATAATATCCAATAAAATTTAATTGGTTATTTTTATTAACATTTTCAGTTTTCATTAGTAAAATAAATCTAATTTTTTTATATTTTTAAATAAAAAATATTATTATACACTTCTACAAATTATGGCCAAACATGTAAATTTGACATATATAATATAACTAATATATTTTAGAAATACTCATGCATATACAGCAAACAAATTTCCTCGATTATTGCTCCATAAGCGTTTGACAATATTATTTTGTTTTTGGTGCTATAAAATGGATATAAATTGATATTTTAACTAGGTTAAATTTTTTAGCTAATATGAATAAAAAAAGTGTTGTGTTATTCTTGAATAATTAGGGCGCAATTCTCTGCATACAAGAGAGCTTTCCGAAAGGAGCCCATGTACGAGAACTATGACATTTTACAAATAAGGAGTAAAATTAATATGGCTAGTTTTTCTGTATTATTCAAGTCTGAATTAATATCGGGGAAGATAACTTACAATATAATTTTATTAAGCTATAAAAAGCATCTTATATTTTATTAATATTTTAAAAGTGTCTTCTATTGATAATATCTAGAAAGTATGTGCGGAAATCCGTAGTTGATAATAGGATAAACGCGCCTCCTGTGACTTGACCATATAAAAAAATCTTTTGGCAGAACTTAGCTGCAACATCTGAAGGCGGACACAGTTTGACATCACGTTATCTAGAATTATCAATTTTTTACTTATACCGTGTGCTATGTAACGGTAGAAAACTTATTATATATAGTATAGCGATTTTTCCTACTCTTCCTCGAAAAAGCCATCATCATGCAAATAATTTCACATTAAATCTACAGGCTACTCCAGTCCGCAAAAAGAGAATAACATTTTGAGGTCTTGTGATATTTTGCCTGGTTAACGGTATTTATTTTAGTCGTTTGAAAAAATAAATGTGTTTTCATTGAAATGCAATTTCAAAAAGCAGAAAAGAGAATTTATTAATAGTTTTTTGGTGTCCTTAATTGACGTTTCTTTTAATGAATTTCAATAGAGCTTGTAAGAGGTTAGAAGCTCATACACACTTTTGAAAACTTTTTATCAAAAAATTACTTCACAAAGGAACGCTTTTTTTTAATATTTTTTCACATTAAAAATTTAAAATCTTAAAAATAAGATTTTCTTCCTAAATTTCAACCATTTGAAATTATTTTGGTAATTCTTAAAAATTGAGTTTTTTAACGGTATTTCAGCATTTTGAAAAAATAATGTGTTGCACTGAAAATGCAATTTTCAAAAGCAGAAAAGAGAATTTTATTAATAGTTTTAGGTGTTCTTTAAACTGACGTTTTTTAATGAAATTCAATATCTGTTTTTTATAATACCAAATACTTTCATTAGTTGTGAAAACCTGTTTTAATAAAAATTTTAACTTCTAAAATTTACGCATTTTCCTGAAAATTTTTTCAATTTAGCCTTAGAACTCTTATAAGTCCGATTTTTCCTAAATTTCACACATTTGAAATTTATATTTGTAAATCTTAAATTGAGTTTTTTTAACGGTATTTTTCTAGCATTTGAAAAAATAATGTGTTTCATTGAAATGCAATTTCAAAAAGCAGAAAAGTGAATTTATTAATAGTTTTAGGTGTCTTAAATTGACGTTTTTTAATGAAATTTCACTATTTGTTTTTAAATACCAAATATTTCATTAGTTGTGAAAACTGTTTCTTTAATAAAAATTATAACTTCTAAAATTACGCTTTTTTCTTAATTTTCACTTTACAAATTAGAACTCTTAAAGTACGATTTTTTTTAAATTTCAACATTTTTTAAATTTATTATGGTAAATCTTAAAATTGGAGTTTTTAACGGTATTTTCAGCATTTGAAAAATAAATGTGTTTCAATTGAAATGCAATTTCAAAAAAAGCCGAAAAGCGAATTTATTAATAGTTTTGAGGTGTTTAAATTGACGTTTTTAATGAAATTTAATATTTGTTTTTATATACAAAATTTTCATTAGTTGTGAAAACCTGTTTTAAAAATTTTAACTTCTCAATTACGCTTTGCTTAATTTTGTCATAACAGGACGGAACGAATTTAAAGTTCGGATCTTTTACTAATAGATTTAAAACTAATATTTCCGTAACTCTTAAAATTGTGTTTTTAAATTCTTATTTCAGCCATTTTGAAAAAATAAATGTGTTTTTCATTGAGATGCAATTTCAAAGAGCAGAAAAGAGAATTTATAAATAGTTTTAGGTGGCTCTTAAATTGACGTTTTTTTTTAATGAAAATTTCAATATTTGTTTTTTATATACCAAATATTCATTATTTAAGAAAACCTATTTTCTAAAAAATTTTAATAAATCCTAAAATTACGCTTTTTCTTAAATTTTCACATTACAAATTTAGAACTCTTAAAAGTACGATTTTTCCTAAATTTCAACATTTGAAATTATTTGTTAATTCTTAAAATTAAGTTTTTTAACGGGAATTTTCCAGCATTTGAAAAAATAGTCTTTCCTTTGAAATGTAATCTTTTCAACAAAGAGAATAGCGATTATTTTATTAATAGTTTATTGTGTTTATTTGATGTTTTTTTTAATGAAATTTTCGAAATATATTTGTTTTGATACAAATATTTCATTAGTTTGTGAAGCCCTGGTAAGTATAAAAAAATTGAACTTTCTAAAGAAACGCCCTTTTTTTTAAATATTAAAATTAGATTTTTAAAACTCTTAAAAGTATGATTTTTCCTAAATTTCAACATTTGAAATTATTTGGTAAATCTTAAAATTGAGTTTTTAACGGTATTTTCAGCATTTGAAAAAATAATGTGTTTCATTGAAATGCAATTTCAAAAAGCAGAAAAGCGAATTTATTATTAGTTTTAGGTGTTTTAAATGACTTTGTTTTAATACCACTAATATTTAGAATTAATTATGCCTACGATTCATTTTAAATGAAAAATGTTTTTAATAAAGCAATCACTTCTCTAAAAATTGAGCTTTTTTCCTTAAAATTTGCCGAAAATTGCAAGTGCAGAACTCTTAGAGGTAGGATTCCTACGAAAGAAATTTGGAAATTATTTTGTAAATTATGCTTAAATTCTGTGGTTCTTTTTAACCGAATTTTGAAGAAATTTAAAAAAAACAATTAATTTCATTGAAATGCAATTTCAAAAGCTGAAAAGTGTATTTATTAATAGTTTAGGTGTCTACATTGACGTTTTTGTAATGAATTTCCATATTTTGTTTTTATATACAAAAAGTTCACACCTCATGGTGAAAACGCTGTTTTAACAATAAAAATTTTAACTTCTAAATTACGCATTTTTTTTCTTCTTAATTTTCACATTACAAATTGTTAAGAACTCTTAAGTACGATTTTTTTAACTAATTTCAACTTTTGAACTTATTTGGTAATCTTAAAATTGAGTTCTTAACGGTATTTTCAGCATTGGAAAAAATATTGTGTTTCATTTGAAGAGTTTTAAAGCAAGAAGTGATTTATTAATAGTTTTAAGGTGTCTTAAATTGGACGTTTTTTTTAATGAAATTTTCAATATTTGTTTTTATATACAAATATTTCAAATCTAGTTTTGAAACCTGTTTTAATAAAAAATTTTAACATCTAAAATTACGCTTTTGCTTAATTTGAACATTTACCATTTAGACTCTTAAAAGTGCATTTTTTCCTAAATTTCAACATTGGAAATTATTGGTAAATCTTAATATTAGTTTTTAATGGTATTTTCAGCATTTGAAAAAATAATGTGTTTTTCATTGAAATGCCATTTCCAAAAGCAGAAAAGTTGAAAATTTATTAATACTTTTTAGGTGTCTTTAATTGAAGGTTTTTTTAATGAAATTTCAATATTGTTTTTATATACAATTATCATTAGTTTTCTTCATCAATGAACTTGTTTTTGTGATACCTTTATATTGGATAAATTTTTTGTAGTCCTCTAAAATTACGCTTTGCTTAAATTTGCACATTACAAATTTAGACTCTTTTAAAAGATGTACGATTTTCCCTAAATTTCACCATTTGAATTATTTTGGTAATTCTTAAATTTTTTGAAGTTATCTTTAAACGGTTAATTTTCCAGCCATTTGAAACATTAATGTGTTTTTTATTTGAATTGATAAATTTCAAAAAGCAGAAAGCGAATTTATTAATCAGTTTTAGTGTCTTAAGATTGACGCCTTTTTTCTAATGAAATTTTTAAATATTTGGTTTTTATATACAATAATTTCATGAGCTCTCTCACAACCCTGGATTTTATAAAAGAATTTTTATTTATAGAATTATGTACGCTTTTATTTATTTTTGAACATTGTTTGGATTCCATAAAAGTACGATTTTCCCTAATTTCATAATTTGAAACTTCATTTTGTGCTCATTAAGGGAAGTCAGGTTTTAAACGTTTATGTTGAGCATTAAGAAATATTTTTTTGTATTTGAATTGAAATTTCAAAAAGCAGAAAAGCGAATTTACTTAATAGTTTTTAGGTGTCCTAAAAATTGACGTTTTTATGAAATTTCAATATTCGTTATTTTATATACAAATATTCATTCCCGTTGTGAAAACCTGTTTATAATAAAAAATTTTAACACTTCTAAAATTTAGCTTTTTCTTAGGGGGTGACGCTAGATGTTTTGAACTCATGAAAGCATGATTCCTTCCTAATTTTCAACCAATTTGGAATATGTCCTATCATCCTTAAAATTGTTTTTTTTCAACGGTATTTGAAGCTTCTTAAAAAAATGTTTCATTTGAAATGCCATTTTCAAAAAGCTGAAAAAGTGAATTTATTAATAGTTTCAGGCTGTTAAAAATTTAAATTTAAGTCAATGAAATTAAAATATTTGTTTTTGTTTACCTCTATTTCATTATTACGGCATTTAAAATTCAACCTCTAATTTTAAAACTTCTAAATTACCGCTTTTTCTTAAATTTTCACATTACACTTTTAGACTCTTAAAAGTCGATTTTTCCTAAATTTTCAACATTTGAAATTATTTGTAAATTCTTAAATTGAAAGTTTTTTAATTCAATTTTTCAAATTTTGAAAATATAATGTGTTTCATGAAATGCAATGTTTCCAAAAAGCAGAAAATGCGAATTTATTAATTAGTTTGGTGTCTTTTTAAATTGACTTTGTTTAATAAATTTTCAATATTTGTTTTTATATTAAAAATATTTCATTAGTTTGTGAAAACCTGTTTTTTAATAAAAAATTTAACTTCTACTTACGTTTTTTCTTAAATTTTTCCATTACAAATTTAGAATCTTAAAGTACGATTTTTCCTTTTCGAACATTTGAAATTATTTTTGTAAACCTTAAATTTGAGTTTTTTAAACGTATTTCAGCATTTGAAATATTCATGTTTTTTCATTGAACATGCTAATTTCAAAAAAGCTGAAAAGTGAAATTTAATTATAGTTTTCGGTGTCTTAAAATTGAGTTTTTGTAAAGGAAATTTAATATTTTTGTTTTTTATACTTCATTATTTCTCTAGTTGTGAAAACCTGTTTTAAATAAAACAATTTTAAACTTCTAAATTACGCTTTTTTTTCTTAATTTTCCACATTACAGAATTTAGAACTCTTAAAAGTACGATTTTTCCTAATTTTCAACAATTTGGAATTAAAATTTGGTAAATCTTTAAAATTGAGTTTTTTAATGGTATTTCTCAGCCAATTTTGAAAAAATATTGTGTTTTCACTTGAAATGCAATTTTTTCAAAAAAGCAAGAAAAGTGAATTTAATTATAGTTTTAGATAGGTCTTAAATTGACGTTCTTTTTTAATAAAATTTAATAATTTGTTTTTTATTTACTCAAATATTTCATTAGTGTGAACACCTGTTTTTATAAAAAATTTAACTTCTTAAAATTAACGCTTTTTCTTAAATTTTCACATTACAAATTTAG
The DNA here is from genome assembly GCA_015478945.1 of Trachelipus rathkii. NCBI lineage: Eukaryota > Metazoa > Arthropoda > Malacostraca > Isopoda > Trachelipodidae > Trachelipus > Trachelipus rathkii. The sequence goes on from JABUQX010080842.1 coordinate 28,806, forward strand.
AACTCGTTAAAGCTTAAACGATTTTTCCTAAATTTTCAACATTTGAAATTCTATTTGTAATACCCTTAATATTAGTTTTTACGGGTAATTTCTGGCATTTGAAAAATATAAATCGTGTGTTTTCATTGAAATGCAATTTCCAAAAAAGCAGAAAAGTGAATTTATTAATAGTTTTTAGGTGTCTTAGATTGACGTTTTGTAATGATTAATTTCAAATATTGTTTTTATATACAAATATTTTCTTACGTTTTGAAAGCACCATGTTTTTAACAAAAAAATTTAATCTAAATTATGCTTTTTCTTAATTTTTCACTATATTACAAATTTAGTAGATCCTTAAAAAAGTACGATTTTTCCAGAAGAATTTCACCATTTGGGAAACCTATTTGGTAAATTCTTAATAAATTGCAGTTTTTCTAAACGGTATTTTTCAGCGATTTGAAAAATATAAGTGTGTTTCCATTGAACATGCAATTTCAAAAGCACGAAACGCCGAACTTTTTATTAATAGTTTTTAGGTGTTTAAAATTGACTTGTTTTAATGAAATTGTCAATATTTTGTTTTATATACCAAATATTTCCATAGGTTTGCAAAAATTCGTTTTACTTAAATTTTTAACTTCTGAAATTACGATTATTTCTTTAATTTTCACTTTAAACAAATTTAGAATTCCTTGATAAATCACGATTTTTCCTAAATTTCAACATTTCTGAATTTATTGTAATTCTTCAAAATTGCAGTTTTTTAACGGCGAATTTTCAGCATTTGAAAAAAAAAATTTTGTGTGTTTTTTTTTAAATGCAATTTCCAAAAAGCAGAAAAGAGAAATTCTTAATTGTTTCATGATGAAATTGAACGTTTTTTAATGAAAATTTCATATTTGTTTTTATATCCAATATTCATTAGTTCGTGAAAAACCTGTTTATATAAATTTAACTTCCTAAAATACGCTTTTTCTTAATTTTTCACATTACATTTTAGAACTCTTTAAAAGTATGATTTTTTTCCCTAAATTTCAACATTTGAAATTATTTTGGGGTAAATCTTAAAATTCTGATCTTTAGCCGTATCTTCAGCCATAAACTAAAACCATTTCGTTGATATATCCATATCAAAAACCTCGTTCTATCAAGGAGAAGAATATTAGTTTTTAGGTGTTTTAATTTACGTTTTTTAAAATCTCCATCCAAATATTTGTTTTTAATTTTACCAAATATTTTAATATTTTTGAAGCCTGGTTTTTAACAAAAAATTTTAACCTCTATAAATTACGCTTTTTTCTTAAATTTTCCACATTTACAAATTTAGCACTCTTAAAATACTGATTTATTCCTATTTAAAATATTTTGGGTTTTCACTCTACACTTCTCTTAAAATTGAAGTTTTTAACGAATATTTTTCAGCATTTGAAAATTATAATGTAGATACATTCATGCATTCTCCAAAAGCAGAAAATTGAATTCTGTAACAATATGATTGTTTTAAAAATTGAATTTTTTTTTTAATATTGAAATTTCAATTATTTTAATTTTTATACAAAATTTAATTAGTTGTGAAAAACCTGTTTTAGTAAATTTTTTAACTTCGTAAAATTACGGCCTTTTTCTTAAATTTCACATTACAAATTTAGAATTCTTAAAAGTATAATTTTTCCTAAATTTCAACATTTTGAAATTATTTTGGTAATTCTTAAAATTGAGTTTTTTTTACCGGGGATTTTCAAGCACCTTTGGAAAAATAATGTGGGTTTCATTGAAAATGCAATTTCAAAAAGCAGAAAAGCGAAGTTATTAATTGTTTTAGGTTGTCTTAAATTGACGTTTTCTTAATGAAATTTTCAATATTTGTTTTTAATATACCAAATATTTCATTAAGTTGTGAACCTGTTTTAATAAAAAAATTATAAACATCTAATTTACGCTTTTTCTTAAATTTTCACATTACAAATTAAGAACTTCTAAAAGGTACAATTTTTCCTTAAATTTCAACATTTTGATATTTATTTTGGTAAATCTTTTAACGGTATGAAATGTTACTGTATTTTTCATCATTTGAAAAAAAAATGTTTCCAAAAAATTGCAATTCCAAAAAGCTGAAAAGTGAATTTATTAATAGTTTTTAGGTGTCTTTAAATTGACCGTTTTTAATGCAATTTCAATATTTTGTTTTTATATACCCAAATTTTCCATTAGTTGTGAAAACTTTTGTTTTTAAATAAAAATTTTAAACATGCTAATTTTAGGCTTTTTTCTTAAATTTTCACATTAGCAAATTTAGAACTCTTAAAAGTACGATTTTTTCCCTAAAGTTGTCAACATCTTGAACTTATTTTTGTAAATCTTAAAAATTGGAGTTTTTTAACGGTTATTTTCAGCATTTGAAAAAATAATTTGTTTCATTGAAATGCAATTTCAAAAAGCAGAAAAGTGAATTTATTAATAGTTTTTAGGTGTCTTTAATTGACTGTTTTTTTAATGAAATTTCATATTTGTTTTTATATACCAAATATTTCATTAGTTGTGAAAACCTGTTTTAATAAAAAATTTTAACTTCTAAAATTACGGGTTTTCTTAA
>JABUQX010080843.1:0-18024 GCA_015478945.1 Trachelipus rathkii
ACAGAAAGTTATATATATATAAATATATATATGACTTATATAAGTTACAATTTGCTTGTTTATCGAGGAAGGCATTATGGAACTATCACATAAGGCAAATGAGACGTAATCTTAAGGTGGTGAAAAAGAAATTAAATAAACTGTTTTGTTATTGGGGAATGAACGCAAACTATTTCTAGTATACCGAGTCCCCTGTCTAGTATGACTGTGTTTATACTATATCAGATATAAAAAGGGATATGAATAATGTAAGATGTAAAGAAATAATGAATATCATTAGTTTATGTTCAAGGGTAATGAGTTTGGTTAAAATTCTCATTTTATTTTTCTAATAGATGAATTAAATTATTAAATACTATAGATGAATAAGTTTCTGAGTATATATTTAGGTTTAAGTACGGTATGAATATGTATTAGTGGAGATAAGTAAGTGTGTTGGTAAAACCGATCACCTAGAGGCTTAGGATAAGATACTAACTAATGATAGAAGTATGAGAAAAAGTGGATTTGAAGTGCCCGGTGGAATTCTCAACATATACCCGAGATCGCGGGCTTGGAAAGTTTACTGAGTAAAGAAATAATATGTGAGTAATATTGGCTAAGAGGCGAGAAATATTATAAAAGGTGCGTGATAAGATAAGGAGAATAGTGCATGAGTGAGGTTATGTAGTAAAGCGGGCAGTCTTATTGGCGTTATTAATATAGTGTGAGAGGTCGCACTCCTGGAATCTCATGGATGAGATATATGTTTACCATATCTCCGGTTACATTTAGATACAGATTTACCTATATAGTGATATGAGGGATCCGTATCCGCGTGAGTCCCCAATGATGCTTATACTAATATAGGGTGGATTTTATATCTGCTATCTTAGTATGACGCAAAGTACTCTCACTACTATAAATTAATTAGGTAGCTATATATATAGTAGAGGTTATATAGTGAGGCGGATAAGCCTCTGGGCTTCTCACTATACTTATATTTTATATATATCTGATTCTGTCTGCGTTCATGGCAAGAAATTTTTTGAGAAATGACGTATGTCGTTTAATTCAAAGTTTTAGAGATGCTTGTTATAATAGGCTCAAGCAACCTTTACCCCAATGAGTCTTGGGCTCACCAATAGACATAAAGATAGATAATAATATGGTTCGATTTAATAAAATACATTACAAGAGGAACAACTGTTATTAATTATTATAATAATAATAATATAACCATTATATATATTATTATTATGCTATAAATTTAAAGAACTATATACAATATATAATATTATTAATACCTAGGTAATTATAACTATTATATCATAAATATTGAATAACTATACCATTATTATATTAATATAATCAAAAACATGGACTTATATAACCCTTAATAACATAAAATATAAAATATATATTAATATTACTTATTGGAAACTCATTACATTGATTAAATCGTAGGATTTTTTATAATTAATATATAAAATTAAAATGGTAATAGATATAGTCATAAAAAATGATATTAATAAAATATATTATATAAAATATATAATATATAATATAAACTATATATATATCTAACAATATATATATATATAAAATTAAGGCCCTATATATATAATTAAACTATAATATATAATAAAATATATATTAGATTAAAGAAATAGATCCAAATTCATGAGAAATAATTGAGGTAGACTATAATTATATTCATTATAATAATTATATTATTTATTAATATTTAGTTAGAGTAGTTTATACTCTATCTATAAAATGCTATAAATGCATTTATTGAGAGATTAAAAGAGAAAAATTTAAAGGAGGATGAAGGCGCTTACGCACTTAAACGCAATGAAGTGCACGTAGAGGAGAGCGGATTAATGAAAATTGAGGAAGCGAGATATTTGGACGTAGTAAGGAAGAAAAGGATGTCGGACAGAAGCCTTAGAAATCGATCACGGAGAGAAGGTAGAGAATAAGCGATGGGGAGTAAAGAAGCGAGATATATAGTAAATAATATATAACTTATATAATATATAACAGTAATATTAATGACACTGAGATTATAAACGATCAAAACGGTGATCTTGCAGAACCTACTCTCCGACATACTAATAACTACTTGCTCCATAGAAATTGAGGAGTGTTAAGAAATATATTTCTAATATATTCATTATTTATAAATTAGTACCTTATTGAGCACATTTCGGCTTCTTTTCAGAAATAAACCAAATGTATTTTTTTATTATATAACATTAAATGTTAGAGATAACTAACCCCAATAATAATCTCACCCTAGTCTTATTTACATCAAATGGGCCATCTAAACTGGAAATTAATAATTATAACATTTGATTATTTCAATATATTAATTATTTTAAAATTATTATTATTATTTAATGATATTACAAATTTTATACTTCTATATTATATCAATTAACTTAAGGCACATGCTAAATTTCAGTAACAATGTAATTATAAGGATCCTCTAGTATTGTAAATAATCACAATATCATCTAACAATTACTAATAACTAAACTAATATACTAAACATGATGTCAAAGTATCTATCAAGCATAAAGATCCCAGGTAGACCCATCGAGAGACTTATCTACTATGGTTAAAGAATATTAATATAATCGTTTATTATTGATATTCAAATGTGTGGTTCAAATTATTATAATATCACTCTATAATTAATTAACCTCTATAATATAATATATTACTTATATATATCCAATGAGCTTAAGCAGAATTCTCGAATGTCTAATTAAGTTATTAATATATTAAATCTTGGAAGACACCATAATTATATATAACTGAAATCCCAACTCTATTACACGTTCCTCTAAAAGAAATATATTTAATACTTTTGATCAAATAGATAACCAAATTTTTATTCTATTAAAATTGGTATTAATTATATTATGTTCAAAATGAATAATGTTGTTAATTTATATAATAAATTATTAATTACTAATAAGTTTATTAAATTGAAAATTAAGGATGTATTATATATTATCATTAATATAAGAAAGAGCATTTCAATGTATATTAAATATGATTAATTGATAATATAATTAATAAAATATTTAATATATAATTTTTAATAACGTCTATTTTTTTAGGTATAAGAACAGTTTTGAGAAATATGCAGTGTGATAAAGCTAGTAACTCTGGTATGTTATCTAATAATCTGGAGTATTTTAAGATACCCTATAACATATATAAAATTGAGGTATATATATATATAAATTATATATATTATATATATATAAATTATAATATAATTAAATATAATATATATATGAAATATTAATATTAATATAATATTATAATAATATTAATTAGATTAATTATATATATATTAATATATATATATTAATTAATATATAATATATATATATATAGTATATATATGTTATATAGTATTATCATATACCATATATATTTCAAATAAATAATCACAATTATAGGGATCACCATTTGTAAAAAAATGTATTCCGTTGAGGATGGGTTGGTAATTTTAGGATTGAAGAGGGTACCTACCTAATAAACAAATTATATACCAAACATATATGTGGATTGAGTCGGTTACCAAACGTTGCAAAGAATGTTCTGAATACGGAAGGAGTATATAGGTGAGCTCTGGCACAGAAAGCACGTAGGTCAAATCAAAAAAGGTGATGATAGGAGGAGAATATGGCACTGTGTGGCTTTTTTGTAATATTATGGGGGCATGGTTGTGGCCACCTGGGCCAAGCGGGATGAACCCTTACATTGACAAGATTTACCCAATATGTGTAAGAAAGGTTCTTCGTGTCGAGAGCCGATATCACACTATTGTATTAAGTACATAAAAAAGGTTGAGATTATTCTCTCCTTGAGTTCCTGTGACGTAATTCCTGAATAAGTAGCTCTCACTATTTTAAAATTTGTTATTATGTTTATATCTAAATATTGTTTATTATGTAAATGTAGAGGCAGGATTTAAATGGCTTATATATGTGACTTTTATTTCTATTTTCAATTGAGTACAGTTTTGTCATGTTCCTTCATTATTATTCTTATATATTATTTATCTATTTATTAAATTGAAATTAAATTGTTTTTTCCAATATATATATATATAGCTTATATTATAGTATAATTATATATATATTTATATTATTTATATATATATATATATATATATATATATATTAATATATATATATACTCTATATTATTTATATTATATTACATATATATTATATATATATCTAATATAATTATATAATAAACCTATGTTAATATATATTATTCTTATTTATACATATCGATGCTTTACCAATAAGACTTATCGATAAGTAGCATTTAATTAGTTTTATCATATACTTATAAAATAATTTATATTACATATATATAATATATAGAATAATTATTTCAATATATATTCTTATTATATTGATTGAAATTTTGATATCTAATTATCCCAAATTTGTGCTTTTCTAAGATTCGTTTATATTCCTTCTACGGATGATGTGTTAAATACATTATGCCAGATTTTCTAAAAACGCTTAATCCTCTTTTTCTTTTAAATATTGAAGTTGCACGGCTATAATTTTTATCGCATCCCTTTTTCTTTAGGGAACGAGGACAGTTATTAAAGGGTGTAGTGGTGACTGGTTTCGGGGGCAAAAAACCCCTAATTTTAAGGTGCAGTGTCAGTCAATTCCTATCTCTGTAAATGTGTACTAATCTATTTTGCTGTTTGTGGATAAAAGAACCCTCCCTTCTACTCTCTCCAATCTCATCTCTCTTCTCTACTCATCTCTGTATTTTTACCTGTGCGTAGTGTGTTTCCTATTTATATTTATATAAGCAAAGATTTAAAGGTGATCATTCTGTTTTATATATTATATAGAATAAATATAACTATAATTGAATTAGTAATAAATAATTTATATATATCGACTATATATAATATAATATATTATATATTATATAATATATTATATTAATATATTATATATATCCTCCATTTAAAATTTATAGCCAATTATTCTCAGAATATATATATATAATATATATTATATATAAGACTATCTCCACAAGTTTGACATACTGTGTTAAATTGTTATTATCAATCATCGGATGATTATTATTAAATTATTATATTATATATAGTTACAGTAAAATGATTGACCTATAAATATTCAGTTTGAACTTTGTATATTAATTTATGTATAAAAGTTTTTATTTTAATATATATATTAATTTAAATATATTATATATATATAAATTAAATGTTTAAAAATTCATTAATGTTAACACAAACATTGTGCTTCTCGTTATGGTTTAGAATCAAAATCTTGCTAAAATTTATATTGATAATTATGGTTTAAAGTTGTTAAAAAAGACTTGTTAGCATTCCCAATGAAAATGAAATGTTTATTATCTAATGTAAATTAGGAATGGAGGAGATATGAATGACTATACCGGCAAGAAGGTTTTAAATTAAAATATCAAAAATTATGATTACCACCCAATAAATTACCCCGATTTATAATAGGACCTTGTTAATTAATTAATTTACCTTCACATTAGTAAAATGGAAAATTTTATTAAAAAAAGTATTTTATATTAGAACAACGGTTCCCTCGGTGAGGACATTGACATTTTTTTGAAAATCAATTAGGTGGTACGTATATAGGTCCGATGCATTAATAGTTAAAGCGAAATAGAAGAGTATATATATTATACTCAAAGCCCATGGATACTCATGTGGCACCGGATCTAGGCACTAAGGAACTACTGGGGTATTTCAGACTAAAGACTCCGGAGTGGGGTGTTGCATAATGTTGAATCAGGGAATAATCTAGAGGTTTATTTCTTTATTATAATATATAATGCAATAATGGATGATGCGGGCTGGAATGGTAAGGGGGTTTGGGATGTCTGTTGTTATGGTATGATCGACAAGCCTAACCATCTTATTATGTAACAGATATATCAACTTCCAAGTTTACCCTAATCTTTATATCTGCCTCACCCGTCGTAAGCTCCTTATACGTTACATATCTTATCATCTTATATCTAACTAAAACTCCCAACGGTCACGGCTTAAACTGGCTGCTTGGAGGGGCAGTCCGGTTCAGTTTCTCAATATGGAGTTCAAATGTTTCCGAGGGTATTCATTGGATGCTTCCGCAAAGTTATATCAAAAATAATTGACATACACCGAGCTTTGCCTGCGGGCCTTGTCGTGTGAGTTCTCCTCTTTTTTCTGGACCTTGGACTGATATATGATTTGCCACACCAGCTTGCTAGGCCTGTTGTTTGAACCTTCATTTTTTTCTGGGACTGATATACGCTTTGTCAACCGACTTGCTAGGCCTGTCGCGTGAACCCTCCTATATCCAGGCCTGTGACTGATATACGTTCCGCCACAGATGCTTGTTGGGCCTGTCGTGTATCCAGACCTGGGTCTGATATACGAATTTACATAAAATTTTCTATTATTTTATTATATTACTACTATAGTCTAGGCTAGGGTTGGCCGATGCACCGGGTGCGGTGCGGTGCGAAGAACAATTTTATTGTCCCGGTGCAATGCGATTTTAAAAATATATAGCGAGGTGAGAAGCGGTGCTCGGAGCGCATTGAAATATAGAGTTGCCATGCGAAAAATTGACTGTTGCGGTGCGGTGCGATGCGGTCACACTGCGTTGAGGTGCGGAAAATTCTGGTGCTAGGCCATGCCTAGTCTAGACTATGTATTAACTGTATATCATATTTTTTATATTATATATACTATCACCTACTACTATAAAATTAAACCGTTATTATTAAATTATTAATTATATATCTTATTATTTGTAATAATAGTAATCTACTTAACAATACCTACTCCAATGTATGTCACTACATCACATATCCACACTACACACATTATACACACAACACTGTCAACACTATAACACGTACTTAGTACCGACGACGCTCTATATATCACTAGTATTATATTACTCACATCATTATTATTCTAATAGATTGATTCCCCTATACTATTTAATAATTATATATTGAGCAATAACTGTAAGTTTATATGATTTAAATAAAATCAAATAGAAAATATATAATTTTTATAATAAAATATAAATAATTTCTGTTATTGATAATACTATATAATAATAAATTTATTATTTAATATACCTTATTTTTTGATGAGTCCTACACCTCATATCTCATCGACTCACTACTCACGTACTATAGACACTCGACTCTCACGATCGCATTATATTGTACATATATAACGATTTCTATTATTATTATAATAAAATATCTGTAAATAATAATATTTTTAATTATAATTAATTACAACTTTATATTTTTTTTTATTTAAAATAATAGAGGCAGTGATATAAAGGTGACCTATCCAACTGAATATAAGAGAATTAATTATTATTAATTTAACTTCATGTATTATTTATTAATATCATATAATTACTATATATTAAATATTATATATACCAATTTTCATTAAATAAATAATATTATAATTATATATCTTATTTATATATATGTTAAATATATTATTAAACTAACGTTAAATCTAAATAATAATAATATTACTTATATAGAAATAAAATATATTGAGTATAAAATTAATTTAACTTATATCTTAAATTGCCTTCCTGCGGCCACATTATTATTTATTTTTTTGCAAAAAACAATTAAATTTACCATAATTATTTTGTAAATTCGTCTTAGTTAATATAACTTATTAAATTAAAGTCCAAACCTTTATTATGATCACATATATAATATAAAAATGCATAAAAAAAGTTCATAGTATCGAAAATTTTATTTCTTCATTGTATTTTCTTTAAATTACTATTAAATCATTTGATAAAGAAAAAAAATTATTTAAGTCCAATGCCTATTAAAATAACATAAATGCATGGGCTGTCACTACTAATAATAATACAAACCGAAACCTCATAAATATTGAAACATATTTTTGAAAAGGAGATACTAATGATTTCTCATAAGTGTATTATTATAATAATTGAATCTATGAGTGTTATATATTATTGACTGTTGACTATCTCATTGCTTTTGTTTTATATTATCTATAGAATTTTATTATATTATATTACTTAATATATTTTACTACTAATAGCAAAAAGTTATATAAAATAGTATAATTATAAATATAAAATAATATATTTGGAGTAAATTAATGAAATTATTATTTTAGGTAGAAAAGGATTTAATGTATATTGGTTATAATTTAATTTAATATTTATATTATAAAATTAACTTTATGCAAGAATTAACCATTTCGTGCTAATGAATTAATATAATAATAATATATCATTAAATTAAATATTAATAATATAATATATATATACCATAAATAATTAAATATATATAATAATAATAATATTAAATAATTAATATATAAATAAAATTATATATATAATATAATACTCATCAAATAATATAATAATAAATTAATAATATATTATATAATAATAATACTAATAATATATTTATAAATAATATAATTATTATATAATTAAATAATATATTAATAATACATAATAAATAATAATAATAATAATTATAATATATATAATAATAATAAAATTAATTAAAATTAATAATAATAATATATCTTGGTTATATATATATAATAATAATATTATAATTATATATTATATAATAATAATATAATTAAACAATATAGATATTAATTGAAAAATTATATAATCTAGATATCATAAACTTGTTAATATAGTATTAATATAGGAACTAGAATTATAATTAATAATCTTTATAATTTTGCCTTAATATAATAATCATATGATACTTATATATTATTCTCATGTGATTATGTCATTTGATGATTTAAATTTTTCTGTTGTTGATTCGTTACGGAGATTAGTTTATATTCATATTTTAATCAACTTTTATTTACTAATATTAGCAACTTAAAATTGAATTCGAGGCTATGCGGAATTATAAATTGGAAATTAATTCAGGTACGTTAATGACGGAGAAAACAGAGTGGTTATTATAATTATTAATAATATTTTAAATATATTTTATATAATATATTAATATTAATTAAATATATTAATTAATATATATATATTTATAATATTATTAATTTAAATTAAACTTGAAATTTCCTATTTGTGGCAATTTATATATCACCTTAAATATATTTAGGCTGTCTATATACGGAAACTGGCCATAATAGTCTGTTATATTAAGCTTTTTTGAATAGATGTTTGTACTATTAACTCTAGAATTGCACTAGCTCATAGGCTTTCTCATAGATGTTTTATCCTATATATAATACTTCTACCAGTATAATTAGCTTACACCTCGTATACGACCTTTTCACATAACTTATATTTGTATTAGTTTAATTTAATTATATATATTATATACATATTTATTACTAAACTATATAGACACTAAAATGATTTCTTTGGTTGTTTCCTCTTCTTTATCACTCTCACGTATAAATTATTATATTACTATATAAATAGACGATGATCGTTCTATGGCAATTTATATGTACTAACTCAGGAGGAGTGTATTTGTTACCCTATATATATAATTGTGAATGAAAAAAAAAATTTGCTGTTTTCTTCTGCATAGACTATATATATCTATAAAACATTATATACAATTTATCTAATTATTATATATATCATTTATATAATATTCCCCTTTTTATCGCTATTTCTTCTGTTGTAGAACAGTGTATAATAAAGACAAGTTATTTTTTGTTCAGATTATAACTTAATGAGCAATTCAAATATAAAAACAAGTTCATAGAATAATCAATATTTATTTAAAAATGAAAATAGTTTTTATAATTATTTTTATACTATATGCTAATGAATAATTAATATATTTATTAATTTGTTTTCAGAATTATACATAATTTTATATAATTATATTTAATGGTGAAAAATGTTTATAATTTTTATATTAGTGAATTGATATGAGGATTTAAAGAATATTAATAGTATATAAGACTAAGTGAGAAGAGACTTCGATACACAAAATTTTTCTGCCTCCAACTAGTGATTGTTAATTTTTATTTATGTAGTGACTTTAGGATTAGACAACCGTTTTTTTGTTATATCGATATGAACTCCTATATAAACCTTAATTATGAAGTTTTCAAGTAATAAGTGCCTTTCAAAACCTTACAATAAGTACAAACTCATAGATGATTTTGTTATAAAGCGCAATACAATCTTACAAGTTGGCCATTAATGTGTAGTGATTGGCTCTTAATATATGCTATTATATTACTATAATTATTAATAAAAAACTAAAGCAAGAAAAACAATAATGTCCAACATTATATAAAACTTATAATATATATTAAAGATAAATCGATGGATCATATACTATATGGGAATTTTATTATATATCCTTTCTGGACAAACGTGAGAAGGTGGGGTATTTTTAGACGCAACCGCACTATGAGATCATAGATTAATAAATATATAATACGATTCATCACCAAGATCAAAATTACTCGTTACTCCATTTAACTATAATAAATAAGTATTTATAAAGAAATGAAATACATAAATTATACTGTAACCTTCAATATGAACCACTCATCTCGACGTAGTGCCGGCAGATGCGCTTATTTGTCTTGGGCTTGATGTCGCCTACGCGGTTTATAATGTGAGGATTTTACAATGTCAATGGGTCAACCGGCAGAACTGTATCCATTGTCAATCCAATTCGGCACCTGAAGTTAGGAAGGTATGCTATGCCCTAAGATTGAGCACGTTACCACTGACTATATTATATTACCTCAGGTCTTCTGGTGTAATTTATATAGATTAAATATAATTATAGTAAATAATAATTTTTGTCCATATAGGTATTTTCATTTCTAAAAAAATCCATAGCATAATGAATCATTTACACGTATTTATCGTTTTTTCGTTGAGATTGGCGTAAACAATAGTATCGAAACTATCTTAATTAATAAGAGTACATGTGATTATATTTCTGTGGCATCGCTTTGTACTAAGAGTACTTGCCACTACATAGATACATTATAAAAAGGTAGTTTTTATATATAAATCAATGTAGTTATTCATAATACTAGGTTTCCTTCTTATAAGAGGCCGATTTGTGGAGCTTTATGAATGGAGTGTTATTAATCAATTTTGCTTGGAGCTTAGCCATTATGATTCACTTAGTTCCCTTTTGGAGCATTGATCGCGCGATGTGTGGTGAGAATTGGATAAACAAAATAACAGTTACTTGAGGACAATATTATTATTCTGTAAATGAGGTCAGAATATAAATTAGATAAGATAATAATATAAAAATAGTGAGAGTTAAATATGACGTTGGAGGTTAACTCACTCTGGATAATAATCCTATATTCGACTTAGTTCAGTGTGCTCGCTCTCTAAGAAGACTAAAGGGAGAGAAGATATTTTGGGCAATTTCACACTCTCTCCTGAACTGTAACACTTTAAAGCTTAGAACAACAAGAGTAAAAAACCAAAACTAAAAATTAGGCTGATTAGAAAATGATGACGGTATGAAAAGAATGAAATAGCTGCGTTGTAATGTTTACTAACTGGAAAAGGATATATGTTGAATGGATGAGTGATGCAATAGATAATGGGAATAAGGAGAAGACTAAGCAAAATAGATACAAACAATAATAGTTATCGCGAACTGAAGTTAGGCAAGTTTGGTTTTACTTTAGTTATGTCCTAACTTTTCTGATGTGCGTTGACTGTCAAGGATCATGATTTTGCTCGGTCTCTGTGTCCTCGTGTTCGCGCTGTTTTATATAGAAGGTTAGCTATCGCTGAACAGTTAATGAATCTCATAATATATAGTCCTAACTAATTAGATTTCTCTTTTGATTTAGATTACGGTATGATGAACCTCTGGAGAGGATCTAGACTAAAAGTTCATTAGTAGCGTTTCTCTCACTGTCTTAACTTATATGAGAAAGACTCTCAGTGGAATAGATCTATGGATATCCGAGATGCCGCTGAGTACTGTTAGTACTCAGTGTAAATTTCTTAAGTTAATTTCCCTGATCCAAATTTAGGTTAGGGCACAAACATGTTATGAGGAGCATATCGAGAAATATCGCCAAAGTATAAGCATCTTATATGTATTTATGCGATCAAATTAAAGGTTAAAGTCACAACATAGGCACTAACCCTATAGCGACAGGTTGAGCAGAGCAATACATCTTATATAAGAGTCATTATTTGATCTTCTCGTTAAGTAAACTTAAGAGCTTACAAAGTTATCAACTGGACACACCCCTTTAGTCTTTTTAGGCCTTTTGATATGAGTCAATACTTGAATAGGGTCCGAAAAATCACTGATTATCATCTTGTTCGGAATGGACCAATTTTGTTTTGAAAGTGTACATATTTCCTTTTTTACTCTTCGTGGTCTTATTTGTCTTAATTATGAGTATTATTTTCACTCATGTTACACTATCATTTGTTTTTGCTCCTCGCAAATCTTGATTTTGTATCTCTTGTTGTTTAAAATACAAATGGATACTTGTGGGATATTAGGCAGACTCGCGAGTATCGGAGTGCAATGGGCGATGTAGCTTACGAGCCTTCCTCGATGAATTTTTTTGATGTACCTCTGCTATATACTGGAACTATCACAAACCTACAGGTGGTTAGGAATTAAATCCGAAATGGGCCTAGGAGTAGGATATGAGTGATTACGCGCAGAAATGGATAGCATGAGATGATGGTACCCCATGTCTTGTCCTTGGCTTGTTCGTACTTCGATTTGCAGGTAAGGCTGCTGCCCAGATGGCACTTATAGATAAATTTACAATAGGAGGGAAAAAAATTAATACATTGAAAACGCCGATACGAATTGAATATTATGTAACTTATGACTGCCTGAAATTGACTGTCTCTAATATGAATAGATTTTTTTCTTTTTGTATCTCAATAATGTCAATTTATTTTATCGGAGTTAATTTTGGTCTTTACTTTTGCATCTTAAATAGGAGTGTTATGGACGATAAGGGTAAAAGGATTAATGAAATATAATTTGGTTGGGGTGACGGAAATGATTGATAGTTCAGTTAGGGGAAGTTTATTTACGAGGAAGTATTTCCTAAGAGTAAACTTTTTATAAAAAAGAATACGAATTGCAATGCCTCTTAAATTTTCATCTATGGCGGTTTGGAAAATTCACGAATTGTCACTAGAGAACTTTAAAAACAAGAAATCTTTTTTTTAAAGATATATAACAACAGGAACTAAAATATTTTATCAATCCGCCTTCTACTCTTTTGCAATATTACAGCCTCACTTATGCCATAATATTAGTGCTAGGCTAGTTATGGAGACCTCTCTTATTAAAAGTGGAGGCTATTCATTTAACTAGTTTAAATTATGCCTGAATAAAATTATAGATATGTTAATAGTTTGTCACTAGGTCAATTAGCTTATATTTTTGTTTACGTGTGTGTTATTTTACAACTGGAGTTGTTTCAACCTATATCTAAGGTGTAGGTTCGAGATCGCGAACTTTGAGTTTGTAAGCCAGATTCATTATCTGCCGGCTCGTTGGGTCCCGTCATACATACTTGATCGGTACTCCCAGACATTAAATAAAGAAATTAGCAGATATTTGAATAATAATTTTATTTTATAATTTTTTGTTAAGTTATTAATAAATTTAATGAATTTTTCAAATATTTAATGCGAACAATTTGTTTAATATTTAAATTTAAAATCCGATCAAATATTTATCAATCCAACTTCATATTTCATTTAATCGGCTTAATTAAAGCAGAGTTTATATAGTTAATTCTTTTAAATAATTTAAAATTTCTGTAAAACTTCTCTCTCATTTTTTTAAAATAGATATTACAGACGACATTAGCGCAAAATAAGTTAATAATTTAAATTTTATGTCAATTGATTAATTTACTTTTTATATATATATATATACTATATATATATATATATATATACTATATATATATATATATATATATATATATAATATATATATATATTATGCCTATATATCATATATATTATATATAATATTATATATATATATATATATATCTATATATAACTATATATATATATATATATATTATATATATAGTATATATATATATATATAGTATATGTATATCTAATATATTGTATTATATTATATAGTATATATGTATATATATATCTATAGTATTATATATATATAATATTATATATATATATATATATATATATATCCTATTATTGTGGTGATGTCGTTATTAGTGTACCATGGATTAGTTTACATATTGTATTATGTCTATCTGTATTTATAGTATTATATAGTAGGCTTAAGATAATATATCTGAGTTATTAATGTATCTAGGAAAGGTATGGATGAGTTGGTAGGTTTTTCTTTTAAGGCACGTTTGTTTGAATTTTCGAATGGTTGATACGTCTGAGTCTGTTGTGAAGTCGTTTTGACTTCCATGTGAGGTGGAGGGGTAGATCTAGAGTAACACGATTATACCTATTAGTTAGTAATTAATATTTAAGAGAAATTTTTAAGACAATGTATGATTAAATTATAAATATAAATGTATTTATGCTTAGAGGTTTGAAAGAATATCTAAATAATAAAGTACTAACTTTGTTGTAGTTTGGCGTTTTATACAGCTATACCCAAATATAATAAGATATAGTTATATAAACAGATAGTGATGGAATGTGTTAGTTAATTTATGCTAATGACCTTTGACGTTGTATAGGCGTTAGTTTCTTATTTGTTGTTTTAGTTGTGAAAAGTTGAAGGATTAATTTTATGTTATATAGTTTTTACTTTAGTTAAGTAACATTTTAGAAATACTTTTCTTTTCTATTTTTTGGGTCGCGTTGTTTCTTCGTGGTGTGAGCCTTGGTAATTTTCTGTGTGAATTTTTACGGTTGTTACATGAAAATATAAATTTTATTTTTAACATAAATTAATTATAAAAAATTAAAAGGTTATTCAATTGTTTCTTTATAGAAATCATGACGGGCAAATGCCTGAATCAAAGTGTTGGATAATTTCACTTGATGGGACATTATTAAAATCATATGGAAAACTCATAATAATATATTCTTAACTTTATAGTCGCTTAGTGTTCTCTATTTAATTTTAACTTTTACATGGCTCGATTAAATATATGTATCTCTTAGCGCAAAGGATATTTCGTATAAATCATTCAGTGATTTTTAATATTAAACACAGAATATCATATCTTTTGTTAACTTGTATTAATGAATGAAATATCATGTTATATAATAGGATTCCTATACGTTGTTCAATTTGTTCCGGCAACTCTTATTCTAAACTTACTATAGGGCGTTGTTTGGTTTTGATTAAACGGATAAGTGGTTGAGGATTTTCTAAGGTTGGTTTTAGTAGTCGAAAATGGCGCTAAGATTCGTAGAAGTGAAGAGTAATGGTGTAAGGTCAAATGCTTGTAGTGTGAGATAGAGCGTGATTGGTATGTCGAGACATAATCACTCGTTACATATCATAAGTTGTATTATCTATATTATTATAATTAGTAGTACATGTACTACTTGCAATATTTATAACTATTAAAATAAACTAATGATTTTATTGCAATATTACACAGAAAATAAAGGAAAATCTAAGTGTTTGGGGCACGCGATGTTAGGGTGGTTGGGTTCCTCGCGTGGATAGTGGTTCGAGTGGTGTGGAGAGGGTGGTTTGTCCAGGATTGTATATGGTTTAGTCGTTAGTTGTTTGGCGATTTGGTGTTTATGTAGAGGTTGAACTAGGTGCGTGGATTTTGGTTTATAGTTATCCTGTTATGGCTTGTGGTGTGGAGTTGACTAATAGGTAACGTCCATTGAGTTGGTTTGGGTTCGTCTGTATTGCTAAAAGAGTCTTGTCGCGCTCTGACCGTCGATTTTGAACCCCCCGTGGGTGGGGTTTGTTCTATATTATATTTATTTATATATGCTATGAGCTCGGTGATTTTTTGATAGTTTTTTGTGTTTCCATTAGAATTGCAGAGGTATTTATCAATCGTGGGATGGAGGCGGATATGCATGGGATGTTGTGAACGATGTTGGGACGGTTTGTTTCTGTTGCTTTATATGTTTGGTGTGTATATCTTTACTTTTTGAGGGTAATAGTTGTGATGTATGATTGCGGTGTTTCGTGCTTTGGGTTTTGGGTGTTTTCTTTGTTTGTTTTTCTATTGTTGCTATTTTCGTTGTTTAGTCTTATTTTTCTTCTTTAAATTATTTTATTTTTTTTACTATTTTTTGGTCTTTTTATTTTTTATATTATTTTTTTTTGACTCTAATTTTTTCCTTTCCAACTAGGATATAATCATGAAATGAGAGTATTCTGTCATTGTTCAACTCTAATAATCCCGATATCAAAATACAAAAATCTCAAATCCCATCTATATAAAACATTTGTTTAATTTTTCATTGAAGTCCATATTATAAAGTTTCTTATTTAAGAATCATAAAATGTATTCAACTTTACTGAAGATTTCTTTACTTGACTTGCTATGTTAATCTCTCTGCATATGGCTAACCAATGAGAGAAAAATATTAGATGTTTTTGTATCAATCAAAACTTTCTTACTAAATTTAATAACCAATTGAAAAAAACTAAAATGTAAACAATATAGTGTGTTAATTATTCTTTTCATGAAACAGGGTTCATTTTTAAACTGCCTGTACCCACATTATGCCTTAAACCCTACGCCATAATCTCTATCCATATATCCAGACTTATGTATCTTAGTTACAAGTAATACAAGCTCACGCACAATGATCAACAATGTAAAGTTGGACTTTAAATGCAAGACTTTAATTGTTTAGCTTAACAAAAGGATATTTGAAGTATGTAAATTAAATGAATATTTGATAAGCGAGAGAGAAATAATAACTGAAGAAAAAATTGTAATAAAGAAAACTATTTTTTTAGTGGGAAGTAATCTTAATTAATTATTATTTGTTCTTTAGTACCTGCGGTGGTTAAAACCATAACTATCTGAAAAAAAAACCATTGTAATAAGAGCACTCATGGTGAACATTAGTTTTTTTTTTTACGAACCACTACTGGCGTTAGTGTTGACGGAGAGACTATATAATCGAAGAAAAAACTATATGTAATTTAACTGAAATGCAAAACAATAAAATTTTTTCTTCTTCAGTGCGGGGGAATAAGATATAATCCAGAGTGACCATGAGGTTAGAACCAAGATATAGAAATTTTGTAAAAAATAAAAAGGAATTTTTTTTAGGATGGGAACCAGTGAATGAAGAAATCCGGGGTTTTTGTAATATAATAGAGTTTGTGTGTTTGGAGGGTATCTAATGTCACAATGAAATGGAGAATTTTCTATTTTTAGGTTAAGGGAGTAATAGTGGGAACATTTACCAGACGATCAACAAAAAAAAATGAAAGGAAAAAAATTGTAATAAAAGGAAATAACTTTTTTTTCAAGTGGTAACAACTATAATACATAAAAAAATTGTAAATAAATGAAAAGATCGACTTCATTTTTTTTAGTGGGGACGTAAATATAACTTGAATAAAAAAAAAAAATTGTACTAGTGAACATGGAACTTTTTTTGTGGGCAGTAAATATAATGGAGGAAAAAATTGTAATATAAGAAAATGAATTTTTTTTATAGTGGGCTCAATAAAAATCGAAAAAAAAACAAATGTGACAAAAAAACAAATAAAAAACACAAAAAAAATTTGTGTTTGACAATTAATATATATTGATGAAAATATAATTTTTCTTAGTTCGTGAAAAATATTCAAGACTTTGGCATATCTGGAGTCAAATTTTTTAAGTTTTTTTATAGTGGGAGTTTAGAAAATATAGGGAATGGGATGAAATTGAATGAAATGGAATTTTTTTTAGTTGGCATTGCAAAACAACCATGAAAAGAAAAATTTTGCTTGAAAATAAAGTAGACAAGAATAGGAAGAACTAAC
>JABUQX010080844.1:0-16471 GCA_015478945.1 Trachelipus rathkii
ATCATTTCCCTCTCTGATAGTCTTCGTGGACCAGCATGCTGGAGAGGCGTATTGCAGACGGAAAGTCGGTCGGCCACATTTTCTGTCATTCTTGCTCGCTGCTTTCAAAGCTTCTGTGGCGTGTACTTTTTCAACGGTCTGTTATTTCGCCAACCTCAAGCTGGTTACGAGTGCATAAACTACCACTAATTTCTTGTGATGGGGTTCTTTATCGGACCTGTGTAAGCCTGTGGGCTTCCTATGTACCTTTTACGTTACTTCAAGCCATCCTAATAACTTGTGAAAATCAGCACAACCATTTCTCTGTCCTCTGCGACTAACACTAGGAACCCAAAATTTTCACTATATATATATATATATATATATATATATATATATATATATATATATATATATATATATATATATATATATATATATATATATATATATATATATATATATATATATATATATATATATATATATATATATATATATATATATATATGTGTGTGTGTGTGTGTGTGTGTGTGTGTGTGTGTGTGTGTGTGTGTGTGTGTGTGTGTGTGTGTATGTGTATGTGGTGTGGAATAAGAGGTATAAATCTAAGGTGTAGTCTATTTAGATGGAAGAATTGATAATTGAGGAATGAACGCATTAGGTATCTGTGTTTTGTGAAGAGTAGGATCCAATATTTGGGTAGGACTGAGCCCAATTTTCAGGGCTTGTATAGACCGGCGAGATACATCTTTTTTACTATATACATTTTTTTTTGTATACTCAAAAGAAAATTTGCAAAAATTTCCAGAAAATCTTTTTTGAAAATTTGTTACAAGAACAAATCCAAAACTAATGCATATACAAAGAAATTATATAGGTAAAAAATGTGCAGCTCTCTCGACTACATATGCCCTGAAAATTTCATCCACTTGGCAAAAACAGGAAAAAAATTATCGCAATTTTTCATTTTAAAAAACAAAAAAAGCGGGTTTTGAAATTGAACATTGCTGAGCACAAAACTCATAAAATCAAAAAAGTACTTAATGACTTTTGTAGGTAATGGACCCAGTTTTAAATCAATTCCAAATTTTTTTTTGGGAGTTGAAGCTAATAATGTTAAAAACATGGGTTTTGAAAAATTGAAAATTCTGAAAGAATGACTATAGACACAGAAAAACCACTCGAAAAAAGCTACAGTTTGCTGTTTATATAATCAAAATCGGCTGAGAACTACGAATTTTATGTTAATTTTTAAGGGGGAGGGGGGAAATTGGGCTCAGCCCGACCCAAATATTGGATCCTGCCCTGAAGAAAGGCATGAATGAGAGAATAAATGAGAGTATATTAAAATGATTTGATTATATGGAAAGAATGGACGAAAATCGTTTGGTTAAGATGATGTATAAGTGTGTTGGGAATCGACTGGCTGGGAGACCTAAGAAAAATTGGATCGAGCCAGTAAAGGAATGTCTAAAGAAAAGGAATGTGAATTTGGTTCAAGCTAGAAGAATGGTGTATAATTGGAGGAGTGACGGGGTTTTGTGAGGGGGGGCATGGTTTGTGGGCCTACCCTAAAGGATGAACCCCAACATTGATGAGATACAAAAAGTAAGGGCCTGTCGCAGTGTTGTGAAGCCCTTAGGTGGAAATTTGACTGAGACGGGGTAGCATGATTACGTCATGTTTTTCTACTTAACTATTCTGTTTCCAGAGCATGTTGCTCAACCTAGACAGGATATATATATATATATATATATATATATATATATATATATATATATATATATATATATATATATATATATATATATATATATATATATATATATATATATATATATAGGAGCTAAGAGCAAAGTAGGATATGTTACGGACGAAGAGCTGCGTAATAAAAGTATGGCAATTTGGATGGTGAGTCATTGTCCAGTTCAATCGAAAAGAGAATTGTTCGTTAAAGAATTAGGAGAGTAAGTTTAACTTTGTTATTTAATTGTCTTTTATATATTTATTTATATATTTTTTAAGGTTGCCTACTCTCTCCAATGTTTGCTCTAATTTTTTAAAAATATTTTCCTTTATTAATTAATTATTAATCATTTACTAAAAATTAAATAATTAGCATTGATTAGCAATTATTTATTCATGCTAATTATTTCATATTTTAGCAAATGCAAGTATATTAGATTTATTTAATTAAAACATGGTAACACTAAGTTGAATCAGAGAGAATGGAAGAATATAAAATAAGCATTTTTTTTTCTCGTTAATCATGATAATATCATGGGTGAGAGTTTCACGGGCTCTCGTGCAGGTGGGTTCACTTGCCTTGAGCTCGTGGTAGCCTGAAGGGCAGTTTTTTGTCTGCCTGGAGGGACGGCGTATGCCCTTTGTTGGTGAGATCCACTCTCAGAAACAAAACAAAAAAACAAAATATAATGGGTCTAAGAAGTATAGCAATACAAAGCAAAAGGGGGAGCCTAGCCTGTTTGCTAATTCCCTTCTGTTCCCAAATCAAACGGATAATAACTTTTTGTTAACTAGGATAAAGTTTGAACATATAAGTTTATGTATTAGAGGTCTGAGTATTTAAAAAAACTGCCAGAAAAGATGTTAGCATTCTCAGATTACCACCTAAGGGTACCTTTCATTATAGAAGTTCAGAGGGACAGAAGGTTACTGAAGTGAGCTTGTAATGAATGAAGATGATCAATGACGCCTCAACAGAACCGCTACTTATAACATATTGTTCGCTATTTGCAATTACAAATACAAGAATTTAGAATCCCTATATTTGAAACGCTATTTAGAAGTACTTCTATAGAATATTCTTTCCGTGAAGAGTTTTATTTACCATTCGCAATTACCATAAACATACAAAAAAAAATTAAGAGTATCACCAAAACTAACAGCTTCAATATAAGAGATTTTTAGCCTACTATTGAGTGCTAAATTAGACGCCACATATGCTCTAGTAAAGGATGAGTGGAAAATTTATCACTGGAAATGGTAATGGGGTTGTTAATATTTAACGACCATGGTAGGAGATCTATTAAATAATTATTATTATTTTTTACCTCCTCCCCTCCCGTGCTAATGATTCAATCGAAAACCTAAAATAGTTTGCCAATACGCTTTTAATGTCCAAATATTATGATGCTAGGCTATACTAGGTCTCCAATCATATAAATTTGTGGTAGAAAGGCACTGGCGCAAGAATTAAATTCATTCTGCGTGTGACAAACCGGTGGGTTACGCCTTTTTATTTATTTATTATTTGCTTCAATGAGGCAAATCTAAGATTTCTTATGTTCTTTTGTCTTGTAGCATGATTCTCACCCGTATAAATGGCGACCCTTGTCATTTTTGATTTTGAAAAAAGAAAAACAAAAATAATAATAATTATTCTCTTTCCGTGTCGTGTAACCCACCAGTAAGATGCTGTGTGACCCACTGGTGATTACTCTATTTTTTATTTTGCTTCAATGATGCATATCAGCAATATTTTATGCTCTCTTGTCTTGAAGCATGATTATCACTCCTATAAAAGGCGGCCCTTGCCTTTTTTTTCAACTAAAAATAAAGGTTCACTCATTTTGCTCTTTCCGCCATCGGATTTTCAAAATTAAGGGAAAAAAAAAACATATTGTTTTCTGGTGGGTGAAAACTAAACCTTCCCAAGGTACCGTGCTTAAGCAAAACGAAAAAAAAAGTTGTGCGTCGTCATTAACTCGCCATTGAAAATAAGGAAAAGTGTAACCCTCGGATCGGTCACGCGGTGGGTCATCCGTGGGTCACATGGCATTCTATGTGTTTATTACGATATAATTTTTTTTTATATTTTTCAACCAACCTTTTCAATATGAATAATTTTTGTATTTTAAAATTTTGCTTATTCAAATAGTAGCAATTTAAGAACCTTTTTCACTGCTCACATTGTATATGATACTTTAGAAGAGAATAAGAACTTTGTCAATTAAAAATGTTTTACAAAGTTTATATTCTTAAATTTTAACTTTGGAACTCCCATTAAACATGGAAATGACAAGACGTTTTGTAACAGTAAAAGTTTGGTAAAAATTAAATAATTCATTTCTTGCATACATACATACATACATACATACATACATATACATACATACATACATACATACATACATACATACATTTCTCTGGATCATTCTTTCTCCTTCACCTAGAGAAGTTTGGTGATTAGTAACCACTGATGTCTGAGTGTGACCCACTGACCTACTCTTTCACCCAATTATAGTAAATAAAAATATAAAAGAAATGGGATACTAGCTCGGCTGACTGTTAAAGAAATGGAAACTTAGTACGTGATATAAAAATTGACCTTATTTTTGACCACCAAATGATAGTTAATAAATAGAAAAACTTGTACAAGAAAGGTTAATGCGAAACCTCCCGATCATTTAATTTGTATTTAAATTTAATTATAATAATTATGTATTTACATTTAATTATTATTTAAATTTTTATTCAAATATGATTATAACAATATGTTATTAAAGTTTAATTTTGAGTTAAATCTTATTCTTATTTAATTAAATTTATTTGTTGCAAAACTTAGAAATTAAATCTCTTAAATTTAAATTTCTATTTAAATTTTTATCATGATTTAAATTTTTTTCCCGATCTAAGTTCAATTTTAATTAATATTTTGTATTTAAATTTTTTGTTATTTAATTAAATATTACTTTAAATTTAACTATAATTTAAATTTAAATTTTAAACTTAATCATGGTTTAACTTTAACCATTATCAAAATATTATATTTAAATTATATGTATTTTAATTTTGATTTAAATTTACTGCTCACATTTAAATCAAAATAGTCAATTTAAATTATGCATTTAAATTTAAGTGATTTAAAATTTTCATTTAAATTTAGTTGTGACGTAAATTTTGTATTTAATAATAATAATAATAATAATAATAATAATAATAATAATAATAATAATAATAATAATAATAATAATAATAATAATAATAATAATAATAATAATAATAATTTTGCATTCAAATTTAATTATAGTTTAAATATTTTTTTGAACAATAACAATAACTGAAATTTTTGATTTCAATTTAATCCGTCTAAATTTTTTATTTAAAAATAATAATAGTAATTTAAAAATAGTAATTTTTTATTTAAAAATAGTAATTGTGAATTTAAATTTAATGATTTAAGTTTATAATGTGAATGTAATAAGAATTTTAAATGTAGTATATTTAAAGTAGATTTGTAATTACTTGAAGCTTTGTATTTTCAGGTATATGACCATTGATTCTTATGGGAAATGTGGAAATAAAAAATGTGGAACTCGAACACTGATGGCCTTTAAGAGTGTGGATAACTTTGAGGATGATCCATGCAACGAACTCATTAAAAACTACACTTTCTATATGGCTCTTGAAAATTCATATTGTGAGACTTTTAAACTTTAAATTGGATTAAAAAATTATTTAAAAAGTACTTTAAAAAAGTTCTGCTTTAGGTTAGGTTAGGTTAGGTTAGGTTAGGTTAGGTTAGGTTAGGCTAAGTTAGGTTGTTAGGTTAGGTTAGCGTTAGGTTAGGGCTTCAGTGCTAGCCTAATACCAAGTTGTTTAAAAATTTTTATAAATCATATTTTTTTTTTTTTTTTTTTTTTTTTTTTTTTTTTTTTTTGTAAATGTCGACCTGTCAATCATTTATCCTTGTCAACCAATTGACACTAGCTTCTAGCATAGGCTTGAAATAGGAATAAATAATAAAAAGCTTTTCAATATTTGCTGTGTAACCCTTTTGAGACTTAATAGGATTGTTAATTGGATTAACAAATTTAAAAATTATTTAAAAATTGTTGTTTGCCCTTTTCAGGTTAAAATTTACTTGAGATATGTTTAAAACATTATTTAAAAAAATCACCTATAAAGATTAATGTTAAGAAAATTAAACTTGAAATGCTTATAACAGTCATTATTTATTTAAAAGTATATATATATGAGAGATGAGAGAGATATATATATATTTTATATAAATATATATATATATATATATATATATATATATATATATATATATATATATATATATATATATATATATATATATATATGTAGCACTCCATTAACTTTGTAAAAATTTTAATTTATGTTCGTACTTATGCTAAGATTTGCGCGAGCAAAATTTTAGCATAAGTCGAAATGAAATGATATATAAACCTGTTGATATACTCGTCAGTAAGATACAGAGTCAGATTAAAGTTAACAATAAGAATCAGAAGAAATAAATTCACTAAAGATACTCTCTCCAGAAATCCTCCCGGCAAGAGAGATAAATTTCAAGGAAAGGGTTGCGACTTTGAATTTCGATCACAAATTTTCGCCAAACGAAGAGACAGAGGCAATTGTGGACGCGCTGGAAAAGGCTGTGACTACCAATTCGCCTACGAAGAGAGTATCTCAACAGAAGGGACTTTTGTTACTTTTATACTTTCATTGCATATTTACTTGTTGAATAAAAAACATCATTTCAAATATGGATTTCTAAATTACCATCCTCTTATATAGGGTGCTTGCTCATAAAATAAGCCACCAATCTAGCAAGTCCGACCCTATATAATTGGTGAACCCGGAGAAGAACACCCAGAACTTCAATCAACGCCTTCTAAAAACAAACAAAATTAAGAAAAAGAAAAAACTGCAATAATACTAAAATTCTCAATCAGAACACCTGAGAAGATGACCTAAGAAATGAACATTATCAAACGAACTTCAATTTCTCATTTTTAATAAATTTAAGATTAGGGATAATGGTAGTTCTTTGAAAGAACAACCTACTTGAGATCTACTACAGATGATAGCAAACTCTTTCTTTACGCTATGGATTTCTTTCATCATTTTTAAGTTTGGATTATGGGCAGAAATTCACTTTTGGATTCCACACGAACCTTGATTCCTTTTCGAATTCCTAATGTTCTTTGACCGTTCCCTTTTATGTATGAAGAAATTTTTCAAATAAAGGACCTAAATTTCAAGCAACTTATCCTCTACCCCTGTGGTTGCTAAATGTTTCTCGTTTACAGCTTTGAAACCTATTTACGTACGCATTTAATCAAATCATGGATACATTAGAAACGCCCATACTTCTGAATCCCTTCATTGAACCAAATGTCTGATCGATGTGTGGCCTATTTAATCCTGTATACAATTAACTGTTCCACATCAAGAATTATGTATTAACATTTTTTTATTTTTATGCATTTAAATAAGTTTGCATGTTTGTTTATATCTAACGGATATAACCAAATATGCTTAAGTTTGAATGCACCTTTATTTATTTATTTTCTGTAGATATAACATTATTGTATTTTATGTATTCAATATATTTATGGTATATATGTTTAGATCTTCGGATGTAACCAGTTATGTCAGATTTGAATATTATACTATTTTCTGGCCTTTCAAATGTTTTATATGTCTACTTATGTCTTCGACATAATTAGATATGTTTGCATTTGAAAGTATAACTTTTATGTATTTTAAATATTATTTTTACCCCATTGAAACATAGCATGAAGTTAGCAGTTCGGGCTCACAGCTCCACAATTTATACATTGGCATGACCGTTAATTTTTATATCTTGTATAATTATTATAACATACCTTCTCCCGTGTTTAGCGCAGGAAGTAATGTAGCACTCCATTATAACTTTGTAAAATAATTTTAATTTATGTTCGTACTTATTAAGATTTGCGCGAGCAAAATTTGAGCATAAGTCGAAATGAAAATGATATAAAACCTATACATATACTCGTCAGTAAGATACAGAGTCAGATTAAAGTTAAATAATAAGAATCAGAAGAAATAAATCTTCCACTCAAGATACTTTCCAGAAATCCTCCCGGCAAGAGAGATAAATTTCAAGGAAAGGGCTGGGACCTGAATTTCCTGATCACAAATTGGTCGCCAAACGAAGAGACAGAGGCAATTGTGGAAAACGCGCTGGAAAAGGCTGCTGACTACCAATTCGCCTACGAAGAGAGAGAGTATCTCAACAGAAGGGACTTTTGTTACTTTTATACTTTCATTGCATTTATTAATTATGTTGAATAAAAACATCATTTCAAATATGGATTTCTAAATTACCATCCTCTTATATAGGTGCTTGCTCTTAAATTTAAGCCACCAACTTAGCAAGCAATAGCCCTATATATATATATATATATATATATATATATATATATATATATATATATATATATATATATATATATATATATATATATATATATATATATATATATATATATATATATATATATTAAATCATCCAAATCCAAAATATAATAAATGTGGTCATAAATACCTTAATTTTCATCCGATTTGGACAAACCAAAAGGTAAATAAAATACCTTATTTTTTGGTGTCTCTTGTTATTTTCATTTTATGGGCATTTTGAAAAACTGGTTCAGACCATTTTATAATAAAGATTAAAATGACTTGAAAATTGAACTATTATAGGAAGATGGATCTATTTATTATTTAAAATCACATACGATGAAAATGTTATCAAACATTTATAACCATACCCCAAAATGTCCATTTTACTGAAGTTGTAACAAAAATATTTTTTATAAAAGATTTTTGTCGATAACATTTTTTATTCATTAATATGAAATTATATATTTATATATTTATTATAATTATCTTATAATTATAATATTATAATTATTATTTATATATTAATTTATTATATATTTATGTTTATATTCATGTATATAAAATTTTTAGAACTTTTATAATTGAATGAGATACGCTTTTTTTTAATTAGAACAATTTTTTTTATATACCCAACTGTTTTTCTGTTGATCACGGAAAAAATTCCAAAAATTTGAAAATTTTCCTGTGAAAAACGACATAACGGTTGGGTATACAAATAAAAAAAAAGAGGTATCTTTCCCAATCATACACTCTCTGAAAATTTCTTGTTGACAGGTTGGTTAAAAAAAAAATTATATAGTTTTTCACTTTTCCTCCCCTTCCCCCCCCAAAAAAAAGAATCTAATTTTTTTTTTTTTTTTTTGTTTAAACTTATTTTGGCCATTAGATATGAAAAATTCCTTTCAAGAGATTTATATCATTGACACAATTATGCCAAATTCAATTTACAAGTCCTTTCGACAAAGAGTATGTGCCCGATTTTCAAAGTGGGCACAACTGAATATTGGGCAAACCATTGAGTATAGAGCAAAAAATAGCCTAAATAGAACGGTTGGGTATAGGGAAAAAAATGACTAAAATAGAAATCGTTTATCTCGTTGAATTATATATTCTCAAAAATTTCCTGAAAATCGGATAAATAAACAAATAACTTATATTGAATTTAAATTTCCAAGAAAAAAACGTATTATCCCCTTTTTCATTGTTTTTCTTTTCATAATTTACACCATTTATAAAAATAAAATTATTAAATAAAAAGTTCAACCAATTTCTATGATATTTGGCCAGTATATTATAAATAGATAGGAGAAGATACAAACGAAGGTTGATTAAAATATTATCAGCATATCGGTATATATCAGCGAGATGATTCAACCATACATGAATACTGTTTTATTTTTTCGATTTTCTTTTCAGTGTTATTAAATTTTCAGAAAAATTAAACTTTTTACTAAGTATTTAGTGGGAATAGTTCAATAAGAACTCCACAAAGGCCCCGTACTCTATTTAAAAATATAACTTCTCCGATTTTCATATAAATATGGGAAAGGTTTTTTAAATAATTTCCCTTTAAATTTTTTTAAAAAACAAATCCCTTTAATGAAAAAATAAAACGCCTCTGTTCAAAGTTAGGATTCAGTGATGTACAAGAATTTGAAATAGACTTAACAGTAGCTTTTTATTCAAAGAGTAAATTTCTTGAAAGGTGTTAGTAACAAAATTATTATTATTTATTAATTATAAATTATTAATTATTAATTTATTAATTATTTATTATTATTTCTTCAATTTAGGCGAAGATTACGTTACAGAGAAATTGTACCGCGCACTGCAACTTGGAATAGTTCCTATTGTTTTGGGGGCAGTAAATTACACAGAATTTGCTCCTCCAAATTCTTACATCGACGCAAAAGATTTTCCATCTTTTGATGATTTAGCCAATCATATTAAGAAAGTAGCTTCAGACGCTAAACTTTATAACGAGTAAGTTTATATAAACATTTTCTTTAATTATGTTACTATATGTAAATGACCACTTACATTACTTCATATATTAATATATTGAAACAATCCTTGTATATAGAATATTTTGAGTTGCAAATACCTGTTTAAAACAATCTGATTATTGTTATCAAAAATTTAGTGTTCCAATTTATTGTGTATACTGAGTACTGACAAGAAAAATTTCTCATCAATGCAGACTAAACACAGACTAAACACAGACTAAACACAGACTAATAAGAAAGCACGGTAATATTATTCATTAAGAACCGTACATAAGAAGTCATTATCTCTGTAATCAATGGTAGGGCCCATAAAGTTTATGATCACATATTGATAAAAAGGAGACTACATTAAAATAATAGTATTTGTTCTACATTATATTCTTTTAGAAATAAAGTCTTCTTAACATGCACAATACTCATCCGAGATGGAGCATAATCTGAAATCGTTACCTAGATTAAGGGGAGACATTCATTCAGCCTTATTTTTATTGAGATAATAAATGTTCAAAAGTATATTCTTTGACATTATTTAACTAATACTTGAATATTTACTTTCCATAACAGGTATCTACAATGGAGAGAAGATTACGATATAGAATTAGGAGCTCCTTATAAACCTTTTGTCTGTGATTTATGCAAAAAACTACACGAACAAACTCCAGAAAGGTATAAATTAATATTTTCCTATTTTTAAATTTCAATTGAATTTTATTTTCTTCCAAATTTAAACAGTTTCTCAAATCTCAAAATAGAAATTCAGCATTTGTGACTGAAATTTAATCTCTACCTCGCTTCGGTAAAAATATTTTACTGAAGTGATTGATGGCTGTTGATAAGAAAAATTCATTCATTTTAGAATGTTGATTCTTATAAAGATTATGTCAAATATTATTATTATTATTATTATTATTATTATTATTATTATTATTATTATTATTATTATTATTATTATTATTATTATTATTATTATTATTATTATTATTATTATTATTATTATTATTATTATTATTATTATTATTATATGGATATTCATATTACGAAAAAATATTTCCTGTTCTTTGACTGAGAAGAGAACTAAGGTATTTTTTTCGGAGGGGGAGGAATAGGGGAGGAGGAGGAGGAGGAGGAGGAGGAGAATGAGGAGGAGAAGAAAGAGGAGAAGGAGGGGGAGGTTCAGTTGTTCTGCTTTGAGTAGGAAGTGCTGGTCTTCCTCTCTGAGCCAGCGAGCTCCATCTCCATCGTATTCTGTGAAAGAGTCCTGGTCTAATATATATATATATATATATATATATATATATATAGTATATATATATATATATTTTTTTTTATATTTAAAATATATATATATATATATATATATATATATATATATATATATATATATATATATATATATATATATATATATATATATATCATGTCATTCTCACCACATAACCTCAATCCCGAGATCGGAAAATAACCTCAATCCTGAGATCGGTAATTGGTCAGGGAAGTGTTTGTATGGTTTCTGACCAAGTGGTAAAGTGAAAGGATATTGAGGCCCGATAGCAAGCCCAGGTTCATCGCAAAGCAGTCGGAGTACTTGCCACCGCAGGCTTTGGTTCGCATCCTAATACGCTGCCTTTCCAATGCGAGAAGCATGAGAAGAGTGATTTGTATGTGACTAGATTATTCTGTTGTATATATATATATATATATATATATATATATATATATATATATATATATATATATATATATATATATATATATATATATATATATATATATATATATATATATATATATATATATATATATATATATATATATATATATCCGCCAATGCAAAACAACATCCAGCAGCCCAGGCTACTCCCAAGCCCGTATTAAGGAGGATGGCTCAAAGACAGGCCTAGCAAGCCGATGTGTGTAAAATTTCTTCGCTTGCAATTCTCCAAGTGTAGCCTCGGAAACCGGACGGATTCAAAGAGGACAACTCTTTAACCGAAAACGGAACAAGAATTTGGCCACTCTTAAAATGAGTAGATTGAATATAGCTATTTATAGAGAGATAAGGAGGAGGAGATTTTGGAGGTGATGAGGAGAGAAATATAGGCGTCATGGGTATGAGGAAGAGTAGGGAGTAGGAAATTGGGAGTAGAGACTAGAGAGAGTGGAAGAGGTTTGGGAGACGGTTATGTTTTAATGTTCTCGAGAGAGGTGGGTGGAGGGTACAGACATGTAGTTACCATTATCATGGAACCGAGGTTGTCTCGTTACATACAAGAGGTTAGGCTGATCAATGAGAGATTGCTGGTATTGTACGCTGAAGTTGGGAAGCAAAAAATACCGAACCCTTTAGGTGTACGGTCCGCAGCAGGGATGCACACAGGAAGAGAAGGATACCTTCATGGAAAAACTGGAAGAGGTATATGAAGCAGATGAAAACTCGAAGAAATGGGAAATGAGAAGAGAGAGAGAGAGAGAGAGAGAGAGAGAGAGAGAGAGAGAGAGAGAGAGAGAGAGAGAGAGAGAGAGAGAGAGAGAGAGAGAGAGAGAGAGAGAGAGAGAGAGAGAGAGGGAGAGGGAGGAGTTCATTGGACCTTTTGGCGATGAAGTGAGAAATTTTGAAGGTGAGCGATTGGTAGATATGTGTGTCAGGAATAACCCTAAAATAATGAATGGCTATTTAAAACATAGAGAATAACACGTACATACAAGATATAGATGGAACCTGGAACCAGAATACTGTCTTTTTTTTTACCTGAGATCGGTGATAAACTATTTCATTTCATCAGAAGAGGATAGTGAGTAACGTGAAGGTAATTCTTGGGGGTTTCTTTGAATGCAGATCATCGGGTGGTAGTGGCGAAGGTTAA
This sequence comes from Trachelipus rathkii, assembly GCA_015478945.1. Classification (NCBI taxonomy): domain Eukaryota; kingdom Metazoa; phylum Arthropoda; class Malacostraca; order Isopoda; family Trachelipodidae; genus Trachelipus; species Trachelipus rathkii. Next base: position 13,073 of record JABUQX010080844.1, read on the forward strand.
TGTGAAAAACTTCAAAAAACAACCTGTGTATAAGATCATAAAGATAAAGAGTTTAAGGGACCAGGAAACAAGAAGAGAATACGAGAGAGATATAAATGAAGGATACCGGAAACGAGAGAGGATAATGTAATCACAAAAAAAATGAAGCAAAAGCAATAAAAAGAAGAGCGGAGAAAAAGAGTTAGAGGGAGCTGTGGGAGATGGGAGGAAGATCAAGGAGAAAATAAATCTTTGTTGTATGGTGTAGTAAAATCATACGGGAGTTATAAAAAGAAGTTAAATAACATTAAAAATGCGGAGTGAGAGGTGATGGTGATGGTGAAGGCGGATGAAATAAATGAGAGATGGAATGGATATTTTGAGTCTTTATTAAACTTGGAGAGGGAGGACAGATTGCTGGGGAAAGGGAATAATTTGCGAATGCAAGAGGTGGAGGAGGAGGAGAAAGCTGTTGCGAGGACGAAAACGGGAAGGCGCCTAGTGAGGATGGTGTGGGTATAAAGCTGGTGAAGATTTTGGTAGCCCAAACAAAGAGGTATATGCCAAAGTTACTGAATTGAATAGGTACTGGATAAGTGGGTGAGTGTCGTAGGAGGAGCGAGAGAGTGACGGAGGATTGGGGGAGAACAATAATCGCGTCTATATATAAGAGAAAGTGAGAATGGGAGATTAACAATGGTTGGAGAGAATGCCGGAGAGGGAAGATAGAAGCAAAGTTGGGAGGTGAGCAGCACGGATACAGAAAGAATTGGGAAAAAACGGATCGATCTTTAGTTTAAGACAGATTGTTGAGAAGACATGGGAATTCAATGTTGGAGTGGATTTGCAAGGTCCTTGATTAGGTACCAGAAATAGGTTGTGGGGATGTCTAGAAGAAGAACATGGAGTTTGGGAGAATAATTAATGCAATTAAGAGCTTGTACGAAGTGTGTAAGTGCAAGGTGAGTGCGGGACATGAAAATGAAAAGTGGTTTCAAGTGAGAATGGGGGTGAAGCAATGGATTGTGTTATCGCCCCTGTTTCTCATTGCGTATTTAGATAAGGTAATAAATAATTTTGAACCAGAATGGGATGAAAACGATAAATGGAGTATTTTGTCATACGCCGACGGTATAGCTGGATCGTGAAGGAGGAAGACATGGAGGAAAGGTAGAATATGTGTTTCGAAGAGGAAGACCTGAATGAATAAGGAGACGGTATGAGAATAAATAGAGAGGGGCAAAGAGAGGGTTTAAATATCCAGATAGATGGCAGCAACATAAAAGAGTTAGAAAGTTTTAAGTATTTAAGAAGTGTGTTCGGAAATATGGGAGTAGGTGAAGATATCGCCGAAAGGATAGGAAAATAAAAAAGAAGTGTGAACGTTTTCTAACCTTTACTGAAGAATAAGAATGTGCCCCTGCATGTGAAAAAAATCACTATGGAGAATGTTTTGACTCTCTTATTGATGTTTGGTGCGGAGAGTTGAACGACCAACACAACCAAAAGAGGTAGACTACAAGGATCGAAAATGAGGACTTTGAGGGTAATACTGGGAAAGAGCAGAAGAAATAGAGTGAGAAATGAACATATAAGAGAGAGAGCAGGGTTATGTACGATGAGAAATAAGAGAGAAAAGGACCAACTGAGGCTGCTAGAATATCTGAGAGTGATGTGGAGTGAGAGAACGGAGGTCTGGGAGAGGAGGCTGAGAGGCAGGAGACTGAAGGGGAAATCGAGAAAAAGGAGGAGAGACGAAGTAGAGGAGGTTCTGGAGAACCATCACTTCCCAAACATCATGGAATTGAGAAGTGAAGACATCGAAGATAGAGACTGATGCAAAAGGAAACTACACACACTGACAGGTAGATAAATGCCTTCCTGGGAGATGAATAAGAAGTACAAATCATATACATATATTATTATTATTATGTTATTATTATTACATATACATACATATTATTATGATATTATTATTATTATTATTATTATTATTATTAAATATATATACATATAATATATTATTACTATTATTATATTATTATTATTGGTTATTATTATTATTATATTATATATATACATATATATATTATTATGTTATTATTATTATTATTATTATTATTATTATATTATTATTACATATTACATATACATATACATATTATTATAAATATTATTATACCCATATTATATATATATATATTATTATTATTATTATTATTATTATTATTATTACATATTATTATTATTACATATACATATACATACATATTATTATTATTATAATATTATTATTACATATTATAAATTTATTATATATTATTATTATTATTATATATACATATTATTATTATTATTACATATTATTATTATATTATTATATTATTATTATTATCAATAATTATTATTATTATTATTATATATATATTATTAATATTATACATTATTATTATTATTAATATATTATATTATTATATATTATTATTATTATATATTATTATTATTATTATTGATATTTATATATATTATATATATATTATTATTATTATTAGATATTACTATTATTATATATTATTACATATTATTATTATTACATTACATTACATATTACATATCTCATATTATTATTATTATTATTATTATTACATATTACTAATTTCATACATATTATTACATATTATTATACATATTAATATTATTATATTATTATTATTATTATTATTATTATTATTATATTACATATATATCTATATTAATATTATTATATTATTATTAATATTACATATTATTACATAGGCATATTAGTCATAAATATTATTACATACATTACATACATATTATTACATATTATTATATTACATATATACATATTATTATATTATTATATTGTTCCATATATTATATATATATATTATTATTATTATTATTATTATTATTATTATTATATATATACATATACATTATTATTATTATTATTAATATTATTACATTACTGTCATTTTAATATATTACATTTAATTATTATTATTAATATTACATATACATATATTATATACATATTATTACATATTATTACATATGATATATTATATTATATATATATATATATATTAGTTATATATATTATTACATATACAATTTCAGCATATTATTATATATATAGCATATTATATTATATATATATATATTATTACATATTATATTATTATATTATTATATTATTATTACATATATATATATATATATATATATATACAAATTACATATATAAATATATTATATTATATATTATTATTATTATTATTATATTATTATTATTATTATACTGAAGCTATGTTAACTGAAACGTTTGAAAGGCCTCCAATGATAAACGTGAAAATATCAAAAACCACCCAAAACCTGATAACGAACTGTTTCTTG
>JABUQX010080845.1:0-10000 GCA_015478945.1 Trachelipus rathkii
GTTTATTTACTGAATTAGGTGAGTGATTAGAAGTGTATGATGTATTTAATTATATATCGTCAGTTTTAATAAAATTGATGATAATTTAATTTAGTATCTATTTATTGATCTGCTCTGTGTTTATGTAACTATTAATTTCCCATATTGAATTTATTAGTGATTATTATTATTTATTATTTTGTACGTCCATTTTATCGATCTCAATGGAGATATTATGTCACTTCTCATTATTGATTTTCGTTTTATTCTACATAATGTTACTTGGGAAGGATTCTCTAAATTAAGTATAAATGCCATACTTGAGGAGAGAGTATATTATGTATTTTACTCATTTATGAGTCATGTTATTATTTACTTTATTATTTATATATGCTAATTTATTCAATTATAGTGAGTATGTGTCATATAGCATGATTAATTGATTGATTTATTATTATTATTATTTTTAACTGAGGGAGAAGACTTCCAAAGCTTATATCAACTTATTTCAGCTTACTCTATTCTATTTGATTTTTATATTTAATTTCTAATATTATTAAGATTCTTATTATTATTATTCAATACTAGTGAGTAAATTTACGTATATGTGCTCTCTGTATTTATTCAATTTAAAATTTAATGGTGAGTTGTACTTTATTTTGTTGATATTTAAGTTTATTATTGAAATCATTTATACTGAATAAATTATAATATCTATGGCGAGTCATTTTTAATTACAATTAATGTGTGTAATTTTCTATTAAGGGATTGTATTGTAATGTAGTATATTTTTGTTAAACTTTATTATTATTCTTCAATTTTTTATTTGAATTCTTCCACTTATAATTATATCTATTATTATTATTATGCATTTATTATTATTATATTATTGCTAATGAATTATTAATATCCTCATATATTGTTGTTTGATGGGATTATAGATCTATTTATTTTATTGGCTAATTTAATTTATTTATGGGAACCATGTATGCTTATTCGAATATTAATAGTGAGTTAATTTAAGAGTTTATTGAATTTACATATAATTCCTGGTCACAGCTTATTATTATTATGTCATAATTTATTATTATGTATAATTATTTTAACCTGAGGTCACTTTCGAATGGTTCGTCATCTAAGTCTTAGAGATAGTATAATTTATTTCTAAAACTTTAGATTTCATTTGTATAACACATATGACAATAGGTTGAAGAGATTAATTATATTAAATTCATTTATATTTGCTGAATTTAATTTAATCATCTACGCTATGGTTATGTAAATATAATTTTTGAATATTATCTCAGTATTGTAGGTGAGAGGATAAAAAATTAAAGAGAGTGATCTCGATGTGATTGATGTGAGAGTGTGTTAGTTGACTGGTTATTACTCCTACTACATTAACTTATATTGTCTACTCGGTATTCATTTATTAGATATTGGTTCTCTGTTATTAATCTCTTTCAAGTAAGATAAATTTTATCTTAATGTGTAATAGATTAATTTATGATCGAATTTTAATCATGTACGTATTTATTATGTATTATTATTATTGAGCTCACTTATTATTATAGATGATGCAAAAGAATAGTATTATTGATATTTTAGTCTGAATTATATATTAGTTGGCTATTGCTATATTGTACCTTATATAAACATATTGGATTAAATTTCTACTAGATATTAATTATCTATCTCGGGTGTTTATGCCACATTAAAAGTATGAGTTATTGGCAGCCGATCCTAGCTATGATATTACTTATTTGATTTATTGAATGTTTATTACTAGATTTAGAATTGTGTGATTTTTTAGGTATTTTTTTTTAATACCACTAAGTATAGTATAGTCTTCCGAGTTCCAGAGCCAATTCTTGTAAGACTATAGTTTCCTTCGAAATGCATCTGACATATTGGTGTGTTTGGTTTTGATTGCTTTGTGTTAAGCTGATCATAGGTGTATGTCCTGAGGCTATATTGTCGACAATGGTTATTTTAAAGCACTGATCTACTTGAATAGGGCTAACAGCACTAGCACTAGTGGGACACACACCGCTATTATTACTTATTGAATTTTTTTTTTTTTTTAATGATTCATTTGTTATAACGATTTAAAATTTTTCAATATTGTTTATTATTTATACTATGCTATTGGCCTCTCGTATTATGCAACGTATTATTATTATTGCTTAGTCTGAAATTATAACATTTATAGACACTCACAAGACAACGTGTAGGGTGTAGTAATACTGTATTGAGAGTGTGCACTAAACTATAATAATTTGTTAGGATTAATAACATCTACTATATTTATATATGAATTAATTTGAGGTATCACATTCATGTACTTATCTGGAAGTATTAAGCTAATCCTAATTATTCTACTTATCTGTTTGTGGTGGTATATTATTTCAACTATTATATTCATTATGATCCAGTTTACAAGTCATCCCTTAATATAAAACTCAACATTACGAGTGCCTAAGGTTTTTATCATCTCTTTAAATAGTACTTAATGCCTTACTCAACACCACCAAATTAATAAATTGAGAATAAGGGAATTAATTTCATAAAAGTTTGATTGACGTCCTCTAAGATAGTATTTATTATTGGCATGTGGAATAAAAAGAGATTGATATTGTCTGTTGATTTTATGTTATTTATTTATTATAGTATTTATATAATAATAAGTTTTTTTAAATATAAATTATTTAGGAGATCATTAATTATTATTATTGCGCATTTTTATTTAAGGTAATTTTTTGATAAAATGTGAGATGTCGCTAATGAATACAAATTTGTGCAATAAATTATCTCAGCATTATGAGCTCGCTGTATTTATCATTAACTATCTAGTATTAACTTAATATTATGAGTATATGAATATAAGCGATATCTCCAGTTTACTTCTCTTAACGATAGATAAAATTTATTGTATATAATTTAATACATTATTAGTTATTATCTATTATTATTATTTGAGTTTTAATTGGAAATGTTTATTCTTATGTATTTAAAGGTTGATTTAGATTATTTAATATGGAAATACGGACTATCTGAGTTATTTGATGTTTTAAATATGATGGAAAATCACTATTATGTATATTGAGAAAAGTTTCAAATTAACTAATTATTTTATAGCATAGATTTTAACAACTTAATCTTTTATTAAATTATTATTCTAAATTTAATTAAACTATAATGTAAGAATACCTTTTGAGTCAGTCTTTATATCTTAGTATTTTATAATGTTTGTTGTTTTGAGCAACCTTAGCCGACTCGTTCGAGTTATTACTGACGTTTATGTTACTTGTGGTTGGCTTGCTATGATACGATAGAATTAGTTGGAAAATCATGCCTAAATTTTTATGTTTTATATAAATTAATTTTTAATTTACCATAATACTTATAATATAATAATATCCACAGAGCTCGATCCTTTATCAAGCTTATAATTTTATTTACGAACTCTATATAGTTTTTACTGTGATTAAATTTACTATAAATGTTACTTCGTTACTTAAACTTTATATAAGTGATTGTGAGTGCGTCTCGAGATAGAACGAAAAAAGTGGATCAGGCACTCGTTATGACTGTTTTGTGATCTGCTTTTCGTAGTGGTAATCTATGAAAACTAGGTCCATGATTATTATTAATTAGATTGGATCAATTTAATTACATTATTAGAGTATCATATGGAGATTGTTACATGTCCCCACGATCAAAATGCTTGAAGATAGTAGGAACTCGAAATTATCATTGAAACATGTGTTTATCTGCTATCTGAAATTTTGTACTTCCATTGTTTCGTATATATCTCATAGCATTAGTATATATTAGTATATTCGCAGTGTCAATTTGTTTAACTATGCGCCGCACCATATTATCACGAGCATATTGAGTGTTGTCGGTGTGTGTTTATGTGTCTCTCACTAGTGCTAAGCTGTCATGTCGATATAGTCTTTCACTATATTATATCTTAATATAGAAATTCAGATGTTCAAAGAATAACCATTGTCGACAATACGGCGAGCTCAGTAAGCCTTTTGCGTACTGCTTCTCTCTCTCTCATCTCGCATGCCATATTCCGTCTCTTCTCTCTCTCTCTATATATATATATATATATTACCGGTGTGTACACAACAAACAACAAAACAACCAGTATATATATCTATATATATGTACATATTGGGTAATTATGCAATTATATAAATATATATAATATTATAATAATATAAGTATATATATAAATTATATTAGAATATAGTATAGCGGATATTGAGACTAAAGAGTTCTACACTACTACTAAATGAACACGTTAATCTTAGCGGTACGGGCTGCTATAACTGCGTTTTAATGGTGGTCAAGATCCACTGAGGAGTTTAAAGATTTCTAAGTAGTAGATCTGCTTTAAATAGAATAGTGTTGAGATAGTTAACGTGCCCCACTCTTATTCAGCAAAGTAACCCATGCTATGTTATTTGTACCAATACGTGTCTGAGTAAACGAATGTAAATATGGGAACAAAAGAGTAATATTGACAAGATAGGCTTTACATAACTGAGGATGATACTACGAGTTGTGCCTCTACATCTTAATTACCACCGCAAAATTCAGTAGATGGTGGGGCCGAAATGCGATACGCCCCAACCATCTAGTCCTTCCTGAGCTTTAAACTTACACCATCACTACCACGCAACCGATTCACAACATCCACACGCACACACGGATGTACATCAACATGCAACAGGCAACACAATCACCACACAAGTTTAAATTTTGCCAGGCGATATTGTGTGCGTTACAGCACTGGTCAAAAATTCTCAGGAAAAACCGAAAGTCACTCGACAGGTAAATTTCAATACGAGGCTTGACCAGGGATTCTGAATTCAATAACTTAGCCCATTGCGAAGCAATTTGGTTCCCATAATTATCGCAAAGTGCCCCTAAACAATGGTTGCGGATCGTTAGGGAGACAATTGGAAGGGTCGTTCTTACAACTATACACATTATTGATTAAGAATGATCCGCCAATATTATGTCAATTCAGCTACATCTAAACACACACTACTTAATTCAATGGTTTAATCAGGCGAAGCAAAACACAGAGAGAAAGCACAAACTCACCACACACACACACACACAAACGAGTATTGCAAAGAACTTCTCGCTATTGATTTATTCGATCTTAGTACACAAATTCAGAGCTGATGATACTATATCTAAGAGAATTAGGGAATAAGAATGATATCGGACCATTTGTTAGTCTGTTATATTATCACTTAGATCAATTCCGTCATTCAAAAGCCTAAACTCTAGTATAGACAATCGATGGAACTCATAATCTTTCTCTTTCATCTGAGAGGCTATTTACTATATATAATGCCTCTTTATATCAGCATATCTTGATAGTGAATGAAATACGAATAAATCACAGCAATGGTATCCTTTGATGACCATAATATATCTCTAAGACAAATACAAACGCGAATATAATTTCTAATCGGGAGAGTTACATATATGGTAATAAACTCTTTTATGCTAGATCAGATCACATTACTGAGAGTGGATTGCTGCAGAGAATTAAATTGTAAGGGAAGATTTCAGGTCATCTACAACACGACACTATTAAAACAATCTTAACACTGGCTTTTTGCATTGGCTTAAGATGTGTATGCACTGGAGCAAGAATATATCCTGCTGTAAAAAGTTCAAAACAAATAAATACCTCGAGCAAAGTGAGAGTATTGGATATTATAAATTATGCAAAATCGATCCTAGTGATTGATCTTGGCTAAACCTCATGTTTGGGTTTTTCTAACGTTGGCAGCGTACATGTAAGCACATCAGAAGAATGGTTAGAATGCGAAGCACAATATGAAGTATAAAAACATATATCCGAAAGTCGTAATAATGACCAAAAGCAAACGTAAATTGATAACACAGAAGAAGAAAGTTTTGGTAGCCAACTAAGAAATACTCGCTTGGGAAGAGGTCTCAATAATGGTTCACTGATATTATATCGATTATAAATTTATATTTCTTGAAGAGGAGAATGCAATGCACTACACCGAGAATAATGTATATTAAGCGCTAGATTGTAAGAACAATATAGGAAATGAAATTTGACGTGTGAATGAATCATGGAAATAAATTTGAGAAGAGCATCAATCCGTTAAATTTCGTAAAAATTGCATATAATGTTTATAGCGCACTAGTATGCTTTTTCTGGTTTCCTCGGTTGTCTCTAGTTCTGTTCGACAAAACTGAGTCAGGAAAATTTAAACGTCCATTAAGGAAGCGTAGTGAATTCCAAGTACAGAGAAATTTGGCATATGGGACTATCCACGTTACCTCTCGTGATGTTGGTGTTTACGAGCAAATATATAATAATGGAATGCGTGAGTCACGAGATTATATTACGCCCTGTTATAGAGAGGTAACAGGCCAGGCATGCAAGAACTATGGCACAACGAGTATAGACATTTCAGAATTGTCACGACAAAATAGTTAATAGATCTCACCACGGAAGAAATGAATTGTTAGATACTGTGTATACTGGAGTAAATGAAGCCCTTGTGCGAAATTGATAATTGCGTACACCCCTCCACAGGTGCGAGCAGGTAAGATAAATTAAACAAGTTCCAACACAAATCAAGAAGTGAGAGAACACAGTATCAAATCTCTGAGAAACTTCGACTAGCAACACACACAGAACCTCACTATTGGACCAGCACTCTCCCACCCATCGGGAAACAATATATGAAAATATACTAATTCTTGTGGGATGACCTCACACGCTCAGCTTATTGAGTGCAGCATAAAAAGAGAAGCACATATCAGTGAGGGTCAGTTGAATATGTAAGGATAGAAAGAAGAGAAACCCAGACTTTGCTATCTAGGTCCTCACTATTACCTTGTCAACCAGGAAACACTAACCGACAGAAAATGTAGTCAACCTGTGATGGATGCTTCACATCACTGTTGTTAACTTAGTGAATTAGATAACTCGAGGTAAAGAGTGAGCAAGCTATTGTATAAGCGGAGTTATTATAATCACCGTAATGTGTAGTTGATACTCGAAGAGAACCATATTTTGCAATGATTTACAGTTATAAAAAAAGCAAGGAAATTGTGCGAGGTTGAGATCAGAGGAATTGATTATGTTGTCTTGATTACACATATCTTATGGCTACGATCAAGCGGAAAAGTTTGACCCAACCTATGTATAACGGTTTGTATAGTTGAAAGAAGATATCATGGGTATATGTCCACACGACATTTTTTGCTAGAGAACATTATGTACTAGTGTCTGCAGGGGTGAGTTGGTGCTATAGCATATCCTAGGGTCAGATATTGTAACAAGATTCCGTTTAACATAACCTGAGTAGAGTTGTTTACGTCATAAGACAGAAGCAGTTTTCGCGAATAAATCTCCAGTCGTAACTCTTCTGAGAAGAGCGTAACCACTATGAGAGAATGTAGTAGCTTCCCAATTGAAGATTATTTGGAAAAACTGAGTTTCCTAATGGAGCTTTCTCTCGAGAAAAAACCTGATGTAGATATATTGTGTGTGAGGTCAACACCACCTCCCAAGTCGCATATGATCTGTTTTATCTAGTTTCTTCGGAAGAGCACATGTTGCCTCACTCGCCATAGCGCGCTCATTCGCATTCTCACGATTAAGCTTGAGGGTGTCAGGTACGTCTCATACATTTGCACGATAGATGAATAATCCTCTCATCAATATATCCACTCTATGAATCCCATTTACTTCCAATTATAGATATGTAACTCACATACCATCGCAATAGGAGATGAAGTTATGGAGTGGTAGTACTCCCTTAGAGATTACTTACCCCTTAATCAGTTATACCTTTTTTCTCATGTATTGTAGTCTTAGATGCACAAAATGTTTAGCATTACACCCCTAATCTTGTGAGTTTTGTACCTATAATTCAAGGTAACTATCCGATACCGAGGAATGTTAGAAGTGGTTATGGTGGTGAAGTTCCAAGCGGAAAAGGTTTAGTCACATTAATGTCCCTACATTCCAAAGGGGTTTGATTAGAATTTATATCATCTTCACAACGCCTACTCCAAATTCGAGCTCAACTTAATGAAATACTTAGAAAAATACGAGTTTCATAAGACAGGATACCGTCAATATATTTGAGTAATAAGTTATATAACGTATTTATATATATATATATATTAGTATTTAGATTATGTAAAGATGAGAACTCATACTATAACCCACATTGCACTTAGTGGAGAGACTGACCCAGTATCAATTAACACAGTCTCTGGGGGTTGGACTTCTACACGTTTAGATGAGAAGAAGTTTGGGAATTAACTGCATTTAATCTATCTCTCAGAATACATGAGAACAGTGAGTCTTTAACAGAATATTCTCTTGAGGTGATCACTCATTATAGCAAAGTGTTGAGTACACTGGCGAACTCACTAGATGATGGGACATTAGGCCACCAATTGTACACCTAACTCGATTGTAAGCTTGAGATACTCAATATGATATAGAGGATATATATACCCGTCCGATGTCACGGTTAGCGGGTTTTCAAGGTCAGTATAGCACAGGAAATCGAGGATTACAATGTATAATAGATTATACTGTATAACGCTCTAGTAGAATAATACGTCCAAGTAATCTCTACCTTATTATTACTGCACCTGATGGTTCTACTGTCCTCAGATAAAGCCAGATGGCTAAGCACTTAGATCATATGTATCGAATCATTATACCGGAAATACTTCAACAACATTACCAAGACTGATTCCTTCCCGCTATCTCAACTAAACTATCACAAATTAATGTAATTATTAATCACATATGTATGGACCTTCGGTGTATTTTTACTCTTAACTGTATAATATATGCTCTGGCTAGGGGCTTCAAGTGTTGATATAAGAGTAATTCTAAACGAATTGTTGAGAAGGGAAATGAAAGGCAACAGAGCATATGTAGCCAGGAGGACTATCAATAACTTTGGTCAAATGTCTAAGTGACCCCTATTTGCTCAGTTGAATAATATTTAAGATGCCATTTGGGTTAAAGAATGGTCCGGCTCTTTTCAAAACGAGGAAAATGATGGTGACATCTCACTAGCGGAAGAGCACTGACGTTTAATGAGAAATTCCCAACAGAGTATATAGAGGTAACTAGACGGCAGCACCTTGGATAGACATTATATATAATGTATGCTTTGAGTATCTAAAGGACCTTTAGAAGAAAACATCTTGAATAAACGCTCATCATCTAAGTGTTAGCAGCATTATAGATCTATCATGGTATATATTAAGTTGAAAGCCAGACATAGTAACAGTATTATATTACAGGACAGATAGGTCGATATATATAGATTCTGGGCATATAGATTAATTTCGAGTAAAGGTATATATTTATAATTACCATACTTTGAAATTTATTATTGAACATATAAAGGGGGTGCATTGGACTTTTCACCTATCCCCTTCACGCTCATTAGTGATAAACTATACACTCTATGACCACAATTTTCACTCCGGCATTGATGTGTAGATACAAAGAACGTTTAGACTCCAGACCGGAGAGCAAAAAATATCATCGCCAAGAGTTGGGACAGAACAGACTAATTGTCATTCAGACCATAGTCCTGTTTGAACGCAAGTACGGATCCCACTGAACCTTGAGTCTGGAGAAAAGAGTGATTGAGAAGTTGAAATGCTCGTAGATATGGTAAGCTAAGCACACTTCTGGAGAGGAAGTGATAAAGAGGAAATAGCAAGTTAAAGGAATTGCACTAACTAGAAGTAGGGTTAGGTACTATGTGTTTCTAGCAATGTACGTATAAGGATGATCATAGTGACCAATTCTTTGTAAGGATGATCATAGTGACCAATTCTTTGATCAGAGAATTTGTTACAGAAAGAATAAAACACGGAAAATCTTATACTTCACCTTTTTAAATAGAATTTATGAGAAGAACCATCTCACATGTGTGATTGAAACTCAGTACAAAGT
>JABUQX010080845.1:20000-22500 GCA_015478945.1 Trachelipus rathkii
TGTATGGAAAATGAAAAAAAAATTTTTTTATTTTTCTTTTATTTTTTTTTATATCTCCAAAACTAAGATAGGTACAAGAAAACTAATAACATATTTAGAATCAGCGTATGAAATTTGTATTAAAAAAAATGGGAAAAAATTGTTTTTTTTTTTAACTAAAAGAATACCCGAGGGTAAACCGCAAAGATGCAAAGAGTCGGGGTCTCTCGGCCTCCCGAAGTCCCCCCCTCTGTCCCACCGTCGGCTCGAGCCCCTAAAAATTCATATGCTGATTCCAAATATGTTATTGGTATAAAAAAAAAAATTCTTCTTTTATCATACACATTTCACACGCTGATTCCATATATGTTATTAGTTTTCTTTACCTATCGTAGTTTAGATATAAAAATAAAAAATAAAAATTTTTTTTTCATTTTCCGTACAAATTTCATACGCTGATTCCATATATGTTATCAGTTTTCTTGTACCTATCTTAGTTTTTGAGATATGATGCGGGTAACTTCTTTAGTTTGGCCCAAAAATTTGATTCAAATTTAATATTTGACCAAGTTTTTGTAAGTAATTCATATTTTGATGATATAAAAAATACGTTTTTGGAGTTCATCAATATACAAATTCCGTTGAAATACTTAATCGATATCGATAAATTATATTGGTATTGCGAACCTGTGTCAGTAACTATGACTGTATTTTTGTATTGTGTCCATCAAAATTGATATCGGTAATTACATTGGCATTGGCGAATCAGGATTTGTGCACTTATTAGGTTAGCTTTAAATTTATTTTTATGATTACGTTACATTTGTACTCTAGAAAGAATACAGTAAAGAGCTTTCGTTCATTTCTTGAGTAATTTCAATACATCACAAAGACTTTTCATAGAAGAAAAATTTCAAAATTTCTTTTTGAAATCAGAAAGAAATCTACGGATGAATATGGCGAAGACTTTATAGCTATGAGTCACGTAAAGAAAAGCATATGTCAAGAGAGGCTGAAACTACCTTTAACATACAAGTAAATTACAATAAATCAAAGCATTATGAGGTCACCGGAAAGTCTAAACAGTTAATGAGATTAAAGAAACTGACAATTTCTCAAAAGGAAGGAATCCTACAAAGTCTTTGGCGTGAGAAGCCATTAGTTGGATGAGGCAAGTGGGTTAAAAATCTGATGCTGGAAACTTTTGAAAATAAAAGATTGGAAACTATGAAATAATCTGATAAAAAGAGAAGCTAATAGAGACATGTATAGGGCCAAAAGTGAAGGGATAGTAGAATGAATTCCAGAAAATGAATAAGAAATAGTTGACATGGCACTGGAGATGAAAGATATTTTAAATATACACTTAAAGCAGTTACTGTATCAAAAGAAAAATTTAAAACAGAAAATACAACACATTTTTTTATAAATAATATCTTTTCTGCTGCGGTCATTGAGCTCAACCTACCATGACAAGGAGATACTTAACTTTGAAGAGGTGCAATGGCTTGAACAAACTTGAATCACTAGTGGCCTGGGGTGCTCTTGAGAGCTACCTGTAACTCGTTGAGAGTTGAAGGACAGCAGTGTTTGGGAAGGCGCTAACTGGTAACTCAAAGAGCTGTGTGACAAACTTAACCAGCCGACAAAATAGATGAATTTTCGACAAGATGAGCACGTGAGGCCTCGGGTCCAGGACAGACCTTTTCGGATGATTAATGGACAAAGAAAGTGTAATCTGCTTATAGGGACCATAAACATTAACACAATGAAGGGTAAAGAGAAGGAGGTGGTAGTGTGATGAAGGAACGAAAGCTGGGCATATTATGAGTTTGCGAAATGAGACTTAGAAAGCAGGAGAGCAGTAAATTATATGAAGATTCCGAAATGTTGTATAAAGGAAAAGATATACAGAGAAAATGCAGAGTGGCTGTTATGCAGATACCGGAATTGTCCGGCAGAATTGAGGAGATGAAAATACAAAAATTAAAATATTATATCAATAGCACTAAAGTTAGAGGATATGAAAGTCTGTATTATGAAGGTGATTGCAACTTACCTGAGCAGACCACAAGAGGAGAAACTAGTATTTTGCGAGCAGTTGCAAAGTCAATACGATGGAGCAAATGGGGAAATGTAGGAATTAAACTATTTGATGGATTTTAATGAAAATGTAGCAAAAGATAGAGAAGGAGTTGAAGCAGTGATGGGAGATTGGAGTATAGGTTATAGAAACCAGGAAGGAGAATATTTGTTGGATTTTGCAGTTAATAACGGACTGTCAATAATGAGCAAGTTCTTTACCCACACAGATTCACATAAATGGAGCTGGTATCGATGGAACAGAATAACTGATGATTATGCGAATAAGACAATAACGATTTAATGTTATCAAATGATAGGAGAATAACAACTTGTAAATAAAAAAAATGAGCCATTTAAGAACTGGCTAAGAAGAAGAACGTAACCGAATTAAGAAGAGTATGTGAAATGAAGAAATAGAGTATAAGAAGGGAAAAGG
>JABUQX010080845.1:27500-35379 GCA_015478945.1 Trachelipus rathkii
TATGTATATTAGTTATTATTACATATACATATATAAAAATATATATATATATTATTATATATATTATATATATATATATATTTATATATATTATTATTTTATCAATACAAACGAGTTATATAAATTTATATTTCTACATATATATATACTATATATATATATTATTATTATTATTGAGCATAAAATAATATACTACATATAGACATACATATACATATGAAGTTACATATATATATATATACTATAGTTATTCTGCCTTATATATATATATATATATATATATATATATATATATATATATATATATATAAGATCTATATATTTATTTATATATATATATAAATATATATATATATATATATATATATATATATATATATTGGAAGAGCTGTCACGATATCATATAAAAATCCAAAACTTTACAAGGAGTATTTAATGGTTCGACTCATAGAGTTCCTTTGACCTTATGAACTCTCCGGTTTTCGTTGCTCTCTTCAATTTCTTTCTTCTCTGCAGTAGTGAAGAAATTCCCTTTAAATAAAGTGTTGCACTACTCTTCTTATACTACGTCTACTACGTCCAGTTGCATTTCTTTTCCTTTGAGGGTGAGCAGCTAATGTAGTATTCATTACCTTTCGCAAAGTTTCACTATTCTTCTGCAAAGACTTAACTACTATGCTCATTCCTACAAGTAATCCAGTAGTACAGTCTGCAATAGTCTTTCTTCTTTTATGTGCTCCACATCCTTTTATTTGCATACTTTCAAATCCCTTATCTCGGGACATGTCCTCCTTTGGTTTGGTTCTGATATGGAATATTTACCGTACTCTGGTGGATTTTGTGTGGGAATTTGGTCTTTTGTCCCACGAGAGGAGACATAAAAATGCATAAAATATACAAGTTTATGTTTATGAATACTTACGACACAGATCCTTGTTGACCAATAGGATTTCCTTCAACATTAAGAGGTGTTCCTGCCTCTGAACGAACAATGCCATCCTCTGTCTCAAAATCGAAGGAATAACTCCCATCCTCCCCAGGTCCCTGTCGTTCATCCTTCAAAATTTTCACATAATCTGTACTTTCAAAACTATGTTCATGGTCATGGAAATCACTTGGAAACCCACCCAAATGATCTGGACGAGCTGTTGAGACAGCTAGAGTGATAGCAAGAATTATCTGAAATATAATAAATTATCCTTATAAAATTGTATATAAAATGTACGAGTAATATTGCAAGGTTCAAGACTGAATAAATATGACAAAATAAATCGGTTGCGATTTCATTGATCAAAAAGTTCATAACAACTTCTGATTCGATTTCGACTTTACTTAAAGTTATTTAACAAAGCTCTTTAAAAATTACATTAAATTAGAAGAGCTGTCACCATATCATATAAAAATCCAAAACTTGAATTCAAAATTCATTTTATACTATATATATATATATATATATATATACATTGTTATATTTATGCAATATTTTAACTTATTATATATATATATATATATATATATATATATATATATATATATATATATATATATATATATATATATATATATATATATATATGGTAATTGTTTAGATTATCACTGTATGTGGAAAATCGTTATTTTTTCCTATAATCGATGTTTTCTCTTATTTTCCCTCCCCATGCAAGAAGACGAAGAAAACGTTGCCACATTTAATTAATGATACGTTGCCTCATTTACTTTATTTAACCCATGTATTATATATATATATATATATATATATATATATATATATATATATATATATATATATATATATATATATTGAGGTTATGAAAATTGTTATGTATACACAGATATAATATAAGGTATATATTAAAAAAGTATATATAGCATATATATTATACATATATTATTATTACTATGGTATTATTACAGCAGTTGGTGATATATTATGTTACTATATATATACATATGTATATTACATATTATTATAAATTTCATATATTATTATTATTATTGGTTATTGTTGTTGTTATAGTAGCTATTATTATTAAAGATATATATATATATTTGATATTATATTATTATTATTATTATTATATATTATTATTACATATACATATTTTATGTTGTTTAAGTATACATATATACATATGCCATACATATTATGTAGGCCCATATACTACAAATATTGGTTATTATGCAGGCTGGCTAATGGCTGGTTATTATGCAGCCATGATGTTATTATGCCATACATATACATATATGCTATTATTATTATTATATTATATTGCTTATAAGATATATATGATGGATATATATATTATATATTATGCATATATATATATATATATTATTGTTATAAATATTATTATTATTATTATTATTATATACATATATATACATATATATAAATAATATTATGATATATTATATTATTATTAAAATATGAAATATATTATTATTACACATTGTAAAACCTATTGCAATATACATATTATGAAAGGCAAACATTTAAGTTATATTATTATTAGATATACATATTATTATATATTATATATTATATTATTATACATACTACATATTATATATAGAGAGAGATATATAGAAGAGAGAGAGAGGTTATAGTATTGTTATATACACAGATTAAAAATAAGTTTACTTAACAAAATCTCAGTACAACTTTAACGAGCAGGAACTAAACCGAAACTAATCGTATGAAAGAAAGAGTATATATATATAGAGTATATATATAAGGCAATATATATATATATAAAGAAGAGTAAGGGAAGAAATATGTTAGTATATATACATATATATATGAAGAAAGATACTATTAGGCATATATATATACATATATATATATAGCTACTAGAATAAAGGAAACCTTGCTTTCGTGCTCTCAGCCGCTAGACAAAACAGATATGGATCGATTATCTGAAAAATGATCGTAATCTCCATGTAGAGATAACCATGCAATTAAAATTTCATATATATATATATATATATAGGTATATATATATGTATATATAGCATGAGAGGATATATATATATATATATATAGTATAGCATATATATATATGTAAACTTTTGTCCTTTAAAAGGAAGTTAACCGATATATATAGAACGAAGAATGTACATAGATTTTTTCGATTTACTTCAAGGGGCAATAGTGCGATGTAAGGTTAAGCAATAACAGTTTTTGTTTTTCAACCAAAGTAATACAAGATTAAATAGCAGCATAGTAAGAACAGGGTCTTCTCGGTTTCAAAGGGTGAATAATTGGACCGTCCCCTTCTGTCCCTCCGTCGGCTCGTACCTATTTAAAAACATAAAAAATTAAAAATTAACATATAAAAAAAGATAAAAATAAGCAACTTGTGGAAACTCTCGTGATCTTTCTATTGAGTTTAACCATCACGTGACGCCGCGCTGCAACGAGCAGAGTTCCCAAGTGATTTTCATTATCATGTCGTACTATGCAACCTTTCAAAGCGATGGTGCCCGCTATATGCATATACATATATACAGAGCAGCATAGCGAGGTAGTATGGTATGGTATATATATATATACGTTATATGCTATGCAGAGCAGAAGTTGCGTTATATATATATGTTATATAAGTTATATATATATATATATATATATATATATATATATATATATAATACTCACAAGTTTCATTTTGATACTTGTTATTGGTGAACAGAGTATAAACTGTATAAAAGCTATTGATCATCATCGTTATATACAAACCGTCTTGAATTTGTCATTGCACTTTCTTGAATGTTAATTTGATTCTACAACATGCACAAGAAAATGCTTTCCATTTATGACGAAAGTTGCATACAAATTTAATTTATTTTCTACACAGCTAAAAGTAAATTGTATCTAAAAAAATTAATTAGAGAGTAATGGTTTTGATCTAGTTTGTTTACGCGGTCTTCTCTCCAACATTGGAAACTGGATTTGTTAAATGGTGGCTCACTGAGGCAACAGAAGGGAAAATATAGCATGCGACTGACCAGTTAATATTAATAATTACGAACAATTGTTTCTTCAGTGTGTGCTTTTAACCAAGATCAATTATAAATGTTTAAATAAAGCGCTGTCAAATTACAAATAAATGTTAATAAAACAAATTTTTCATAAAGACTATATTTATTCTAAAGATGTTTAGAGCTTTGGTTCTGATTTTCATTATATATATATATATATATATAGCAGCATAGCAAAGTATATATAAGAAAGATATATATATATATATATACGGCTAGTTATAGCTGCTGGGCGTTGTTGCTGTTATAAGGCTAAGGTGTGCGGCGGCGCGAAAGAGGCAGCATATAGCGCATATAAGGTTATAGCAGCGCAAAGAACACAGGTAGCTGGTGCGTAAGGCCACGTGCCTTAAAGGCGCCAATCCACGTGCATGCCAGAATGAGATTACCCGAGGCGCCACTGGACCATCCCCCAACCCAAAGTTGATCGAAGAACAGCAGTGCAATGTTCCTGTCGGGGCGAGATACCAGGTGTCCACCTGTACTATCCCTGCCTCTTTATATTTTTGATGCTATTATTGTGATATTGTCGTACTAAAGATGCGTTAATAAAGCAAAGAACATATATTGTGTAAAGAAATGTTCTTCTTCTTTACACACTTATCTGATTATTGTATTATTATGCAAATATTTAACATCTAAAAATAGGCAAACTGAGGATATACTTCAGGCTACCAATCTGGTATGTCGATGACGGGAGCCTTGAGCTGTTTTTAATACTGTTCTTCTGAATCTAACTTTTGGTTGGGGATATCCAGTGGTAAAACATCGGGCATATTGTCCTCATTTGCAACATGCGGTGGTTCAATGCCATAGAAGGCAGTAATTTTTTTACCCTACAATATATAAATTTTTTATATATATATATATATATATATATATAGCATAAAGATATATATATATATATATATATATATATATATATGTTGTTATATATATATGTAAAGATATATATATATATATATATATATATATATATGTGGTGGTTCAATGCCAGAGAAGGCAGTAATTTCTCTATACTTTCCAATATATGTTCTTTCTTATTAAACATCTTATCTAATTGCGATTAATATGCAATATATTGAAGAGATCTAATATATAAGTATATACAGCATATATATACAGTATATTCATATTGTTATATATTATATAGTATATATATGTTATATATATATATATATATATATATATATGGTGTTATTATATATATATTATTATATACATATATATATATATATAAATATATATATATATATATATATATATATATATATATATATATATATATTATATATATATATATATATATATGGGCGGTATATATATATATGGAGCTTATCTATGAGTACGATATGTTATCATATCTATTATATTATGTTGTTATATATATATATATATATATACATATGGCGTATACATATTACATACATACATGATACGTCTATACTAAAAGTATAAGGTATATAATATACATTACACATACATACATACATTACATTACATACACACATACATGGTATTACTTTTCAATAGATACATATAGCATATCTATAAATATATATATATATATATATATATATATTATTATATATATATATATATATATATATTATTATATATATATATATATATATAGCATATATATATATATTTTACTAACCTTACAACTGCTCCCAGGAAGGGTCAAGACCCTGCCAGCGGCAGCACTCCTCTGAATCTTCCTCTATCTTCCAAAAACTCCATCTTCCTCATCTCCTGCACGACGGCAATCCATGTTCTCTCAATGAGTCTTCCACCTGAGCTTCTACTCTTCCTAGGTCTTCCTCTGGTCTCCTTTCTCCGGTCTCCACTCCCATCCCCTCCTTTGGCCATATTATATATATATATATATATATATTATTATTATTATTACTATATATATATTAAGTTATATATATATATTATATATATATATATACGTTATTATTATTATTATATATTATTATTATTATTGCCATTACTATTATTATTATACTGATACATACATATAATGTTAAATATTATTATACATATGTATTATTATATATATATTATTGATATATATATTATGCTATATTATATACATATATTATTATTGGCGGTATGATATAGTTATTATATATATATGTAGTGAAGCTGGCTATGCGGTGATATATATACATTATTATTATTATTATATATATATATATATATATTATTAGACATTATTATATGATATACATATATATTATTATTATTATTATTATTATTATGTTATATATATATATTATTAGTTACATATATTATTACATTATATATATTATTATACTATTATTGTTTATCTGAAAGATGATATTATTATTATTATTATTATTGGTTATTGTTATTATGATATTATTATTATGCTATATATACATATATTATATTATTATTATACATACATATATTATACATATTATTATATATTATATATTGTTATTATTACATATTACATAGGCATATACATATACATACATACATTACATACATGATGGCATACATACTAAGCTGGTCTTAGTTGTATATATAGTTATATAGTTATATAAAGATATTATATATACATATGTTATATATATATATATATATATATATATATATATATATATATATAAATATTGTTATATATATATACAATATATATTATATTACATAATATTATTATATATATATTATATATTATTAAGTTATTATATATACACATATATAGCATATATTATTATTATTATATATATATATATTATATATATATTATTATTATATAGATGTATATATATGCTACATATATATATATATATGATATATTATTATATATATATATGTATATATATACATATGTTACATGAATATAAATAGATTAAAAACGGAATAAGAGCCACAAGATTTATAAATTATCCTCAACGTTTCGAGAGTCGCTTCAGACTCCATCCTCAGGAGGCTTGGAAGAAACGCACATACATGGCTTTATTACAAAAAAAGTTAAACGGTGAATAAATGACATTGAAATTAAAATTAAAATTGCAAGCGAAATTTAAAGCGAATAATGTTATTTTATATGGTTATACAGCAGCAAAAAAATATATAAGGTTATATATAAGGTTATATATATATATATATATATATATATATATATATATATATAGCAGCATATATATATATTATATATATATATATAAATATATTACAAACATATTATTGTTGTTGTTGTTATTATATATATATATAGTGAGGTTATTGTTATGTTATGCTATATTATTATTATATATTATTGTTAATATTGCGCTGCTATATATATAGTATATTATTATTATTATTATTATGTTAAGTTAGATTTATATACATATTATACATATTATTATTATTATTAAAGTTATTACATATATGAGCATATATATATTACATTTATATACATACAAATATATATATTAATATATTATTATTGCATATTATATATATTCTTGAAAAGGTTATTACATATATATATATGTATGGTATGTATATGATATAGCATAAAGAGATAATAATGCTTACGGTAGTAGCGTTATATGTATATATATATATAGCATATATATATGTTATATATATATATATATATAGTATAAAGTGTATATATATAGTATATAAATATATATTATATATATATTTATTGCTATATAATATTACAGCAAAGAAGTATAGTATACGTTATATATATATATTATGGGTCATATATATATATATATATATTGAAGCGCAATTAAGCGCGTTTCAATGATAAATGCGAAAACGGTTAAAACACCCAAATTCCTGAATTGAACGAAGTACACTT
>JABUQX010080846.1:0-13810 GCA_015478945.1 Trachelipus rathkii
AAGAGAGATGAAGAAGAAGAAAAAGAAGGAGAAGAAACTCTCTCTCTCGTCTCTCTCTCTCTCTCTTCTCCTTCTCTTCGTCTCTCTCTCTCATCCTCTCGTCTCTCTCCTCGATTCTCTCTCTCGTCTCTCTCTCTCTCGGTCTCTGTCTCTCTCTCTCTCTCTCTCTCTCTGTGTGGAAGTTCACTGAGACATTGTACCGTTCTAAAAAAAAAAAGTGAATGATGAAGAGGCAGAGAGAAAGAACGGAAAAAGTGGATCGAAAAAAGTTCATGAAGTTAAAAACACTGTTCATAGCTTTGGGATGGTAGTTGTTTTCGTGTTGTTCTTTTTGTTGTATATGGCGGTGGATGTTTGTTTGTTGTGTTGTTGTTGTTGTGGTGTTGCTGATGTTGTTGGTGTTGCTGTTTTTCATGGATTGTTGTGGCAGTGGTTTGACTCTGGTTCTTGAGCGTGATGTGACGATTTTGTTGATGATGAAGAAGCAGAAAAAAAATGGGATCGAAAAAAAGTCCGAGTTTAAAACACTTTCGTAGCTGTTTGTGATAAAACAATAATGACACGAAGTAATAATAATTTATAATAAATAATAATGCATAAATATAATAATAATAGATAATAATAATAATAATAATAATAATAATAATAATAATAATACAATAATAAATATAATAATAATAATGAACAAAAGGTGGGGTGAGTTAATTTGTAGTGAATGGAACATGTTATATTATAGTAAAGTATAAGTATATATACTATATATATATTAGTGATATATATATAGTATTATATTTATTTTTATATGATATAGTATATATATTAGTATAGGGTAGTTAGTATATGTTATTATAGGAGATATATTGCATAGTTTTAGCATAGCAATTCATTGCGTAACTATAAATGGACTGATGAAAGAAACTGTTAGAACAGGGCAGGGTGTCTGCATGATGATGATTATATATTATATATATTATATTAGGTGAGTAATATATCCTGATATATAGTAGGGTATTGTATAATATATATATATATATATATTATATAGTATATATATATATATTATAAGTATATATATACTAGTATATATAATAAGGAATCAGGGCAGTAGATAATATTATAGTATATTATGATTATAGTATCTATATATATATATATAGTATATATATATATATAGTGTTATTGATATATATATGTTAGTATAGATATATATAGTCATAGATAAGACTAAAGTTTTAGATTTGTCAAATTGCCATCGCACAAGAATCTTTCATCTAATAGCAATTGGTCTAAAGCAGAAATCCGACCAGAAATAGTGCCGGATGCGAAAGGTAATTGACGCCGTGAAACTAGAAAGGGATTACCTTTTCTCCGATTTAAGCCCTGTTTGACCGCGAAAACCTCATTTGAGCCTATCCGAGAACTCCTCTTCAGAGTCTATGTCATGGAATGAAATTATTTCATGTTAATTTCGTAAGTTTTTAATACACACTTTGAGTTCAATTTGTATAAAAACATGAATTCAAATAAGGTCTGAAAGGCCGCTCAGCACGGTCAGTTTAAGTCTCGATTACCTGCCGATCACGCGTGCTGAGGCGAAACCGTGAGACGGGGATTCGAGTTCCATCTCGTCCAATTTTATATTTCACAAGGGGGGAACTAAGAAGAGGTGGGGAGTAAGGGGTAGAAAAAACCCTCTCTCCTGGCAATGACGATGCGTAACGTGAAAGAACGAAACAGTATACCAAACGCGGAAACGCGGTGGCGGCGGCGGAGGCGGTGGCGGGAGGGCGGAAAGCGAAGGCTGCGGGACCAAGGCCGGATCCGAACGGGCGCGGGCGCGAGAGAGCAGGTTTGTGTGTGCGTGGCGAAGAGAGAGAGGTAGAATGTGTAAGTCAATGGCAACAGCAAAGGGGGGTAGGGTAAAGCATTGATGGCATGGCAACAGCTAAGAGAAAAGAAATAGCAGAGATGGAGGGGGGATAGAGAAAAAGGGGGGCAGGGGTAACGTTGTGTGTTGTGTGTTGTAAATGTTGTGTGTAAATCACATCTCGTGTAATGTTGATGACTGGGCGTGCATCAAACATACACTCGAATGTGGGCACCTACGGTGCGCACACATACGTAAATACAAGTGAAAGGGGGGTGGGGTAAAAAAAGGGGGGGGGTAAGGGTAAATAATAATAATATATCACAATATATACGTACATAAAATTACATACATAAAAAGATACAATCCAATATGTACGAGCGCTACCGCGCGCTGGCAATCGTAGGCAATGTTTGCAAATGTTGCTTTGCAACACTTTGCAACATTTGCAACGTCCGGGGCTAGTCGTACTTATTACTACTGAATGCTGATTACCAGAGGTTGTTGACAGACTCTAATTTTTCTTCAAAATGCCTTTATGGCTTAAGGGTTTCCTTCTTGATTCTTCAAGACTCAAGACTTCAATTGGGTCTATAGTAAACATTAAATGTCTGTCTGGAGGCCAATAAAGAAAAAGATTCTACAATGTCATGGACATCGGTGGTTTGGTTAACTCAGTCTTTGTTACCGACTTTAAGGATTACTGCAAGTGTGCATCAAGCGCTTTATACAGGTAACTTGCAAAAATATTTCAAATTCATTAGCAGGGAGTAAGCTGGGGATGAAGATTTGATCAGAAAGCCCAACCTCTATTGGTTGAAGATAATGCAGCAGCATTGTTTTTCTAAGGAAATATTATTTCTCCAAAATCCTAAAAAGGATGAAATTCCATTGCTAGTCAAGTCCAACTTAATTTATTCATGAGATGATAAAGGGGCCTATGCCTCCATTCCAAGAAGGGAGAATTGCGCAAGACACTTTATATAATGAGTGATGATAAGAGTGATAAATGCACAATCTTCTTGGCAAGGACATCATCTTACTGGAATTAAATCTAAGAAATTTTCAATTCTAGATGTGTCAACACTTGGGTGTTCAAACCACTATCAATTTCATCAGATCTCATGGCTTCTGGATTACCAAGGCCAGGCAGACTGTAAAGAATGTTTTGTCAGACTGTATAATCTGCAAAAAATTTAATAGTATACCCTTTAAATATCCAAAAATTACTAATCTTCTTCATCATAGAGTTAATTTTGTGCGTCCCTTTGAGCATACTGGCGTGGACTTTACAGGACATCTCTTTGTAAAGATTAATGATAAGGAACTTCAAAAAAATGCATTCTACGCTGTCACAACTTCCTTTCCCACAGTCAAATCATGGTTGAGCCCTTCCAGAATATGTCCACTGAAGGTGCCTTTTTTACTTTCATTCCAACGTTTCACAAATATATAGGGCCATACCGTCCAGTTTGTACTCAGATAGATGCCAGGAATTTCAAACAAGGTGGAAATATAGTTAGAATCTTTGTCTTCAGATATGTTCTCCGAACATATGCGTATCAATAACATCAAACATTACGAGATTCCAATCTATCCCAGTTGGGTGGGATCAGTTTGGGAGAGAATGATACGAACAGTTAAGAAATGTCTATATAAAACAAAAGGTAAAGTAACCTTAACTTACTTGCAACTGCGTTAACAGCTATTTCAAATATTATCAATGTTATCAATTCAAGACCTTTAACCTATAGATCATCAGATAATGATTTGGAAATTATTGCTCCAAATTCCTTTTTGAAGCATTATGACAATTCAAACATCATATTCAATGAAGTTTCCACCCCCATATGGAAACAACTTCCTTCGTCACAACAAGACTTAGCCATAACTCTAACTGCCCAAGGAAGAGTTTTAGAGACTTTCAGGAAATTATGGTGTGACTGTGTGAGCCTTATCTATTAAATTTGCACCAGACAAGTAGAAATCTCTATCAGTCAGAGTGGGACGGCAACAGAAATTAAAGGTTGAGGGCGATATAGTTCTGATTCAGACACCTAACAATCTGGCTTCTGGCTTTTGGGCAGAGTTCTGGAAGTCATTATTGGTGATGACAATAAGGTATAAGGAGTAAGTGTTATTGAAAAAGGGGAGATGGACAAACCCGTCACCACTCTATTTGTTCAGTCTTCCCAAATTTTAGTTATCTATTACGCACTCTGTCTCCAGTGGAGGAAGCTGATACTGACAAGAAGCTAGTGATTTCTCGCATTCAAGATGGTCAAGCAACAATGATAATAGATATCAAGTTGATCCCTCAAATTCAAATTCAGTTATTCAAAGTAATAGTGATACTGCTATTGTAGATGTGCAACCTTCAACTTCAGGTATAAATTCACTTCAACTTGACTCTCAACAGAATCAAAATTCTCAACTCAATTCAGTCAGAGAAAGACCACTTAGACAGGCTATTGACTAAAGCTTCCGGCTGAGTTATCTTAGGGCTACAAGAACTACCTCAAAGAGCAAAAAATCTTTGAAAACAGCAAACTCAAAATGGGGTGACAGGCTGCGGCTGCAGAAAAAATTAAGCCGTTTTCGTATTTGCATTTGTGCTAAAAAAAAATTTCAAGTTTGCGTTCGTTTTCGTAAACCTTAGCGCAAAATATAGATACACAATTGCTTTCTTTATATATTATTTTTTAATCATTATATAACATTTTGATTTATGAATTTCACCTTAAACACGTGAACACGTGGAGCTTGAATTTTAAAGAGTGAAGAACGAGGGAAATGTTTCTAGTGAATTTTGAACGCTCACGGCCAATAATTAATAGGTGAAGTAAAAAATCCGCTGAAATATTGTATTACAACTTAAAACTAAATATTAAATGAATGAATAAAATAGAAGAAATATATGTGGAAGCATATAAGAGTTTTTAAAATAAAGTTCTTGAACCCGGAAAACAAACGACGGCAGTAAAGTTGCGCAGATTGCTAAACAAATGGGGTGCCAGGCGACAGCTGCAGCAAAAATTAAACCGTTTTCGTTTTTGTGCATTTGTGCCTACAAAAAATGTTCACGAGTTTGCGTTCTTTTTCGTCAACCTTAGCGCAAAAATCGTAAAAAAATGCTCACAAAACGTAAGAAAGATGGTCCGGCTGCCTAATTCTGTGTAATATAGAATAAATTCTGTATAAAATAGCATACCTTACAGAATTAAAGGGAAATTGCCTTACGTTTTGATTGAGCATTTTTGTTTTAAGCGATTTTTGCGCTTAGTTGACGAAACGAACGAAAACTTGAGCATTTTTTTAGCACAAATGTCAGACAACGAAAACGGCTTTGAAGATAATTAGCTGGCGTTTCCAGAAGCCCGACTGGCAACTGGCCGGACGGCACACAGGCCCACATGCAAATCGTTTCCAGACTCGTTTGCGCACTTCTGTGTGCACGTAAGATGTCACGTCAGGCGCCCGGAATGTTAAGTCCTCGATTTTCGAGAATTAAATGAAACGGGCGGGATGCGCGTGAAGAGATACTTTGTTTACATGGAACAAATCTTTGTTAGCAAAACATGTGGTCGGAAATGGCTTGCCAAATATTTTTTAGCATATTTTAGTTAAACTTTTATATTAAGGATACTGAATATAATCGTCTCATTTCATAAAATAGATGCATATAAGTATAAGAGTATTGTTACAATTGTCAGCTGATCCGACGTTTCCAGGTACTCAAATTTCCTGTTCTCTAATTGGTTAATGTACTTTTTTTCAATTGCGAAGCGTTTTTCGGAAGTCGTTTGCATCATGGGCTGCACTCGGGCCTTCTGGATCAAAATGTAATGTGCTTCACGAAAACAAGAAATAGATAGTTTGCAAACTAATGTGAAAAACACGTAATACAGGAAGATACTAGAGGACTAGGTCACACCCTAACTGGCAGTTCTGGAGGGGGAGCAGAGATTGGAGCATCATCAATGCAGGAAGAAGAATAACTAACAAGCTAAATTTAATGAAATCAATATCAGAAGGAAAAAAGAAAGTCTTAAAGCACATACTTGAAAAAAAATGAAAGCTGAGAAGGGGAAAAAGGAATGGTGGAAGACTGCACTTGGGCTACATGGACAAAATTATGGAATGGACATAGTAGCAGATAGAACAGGCTAGACAAGAAAGAGATCGCTGCAGAAAAGTAAAAGCTTGGGACCTACATAAATGGAAAGAAGAGATACGGAAGGCAAAGAGTCCTAGCTACAAATGTACAGAAGATGAAAAATAGGAATTGAAGAAAGCTCGGATTACGACAACTCCTTCTACTCAGTGATGCTTTTCAGGGCCAGATCCAAATAACTTTGGAAACCTAAAATGGAGAAAACAGGGTTCTCAAATGGCGAAATTAACTGTGACATATGTGGAGTTGAAGGAAGACCTGATACACTTCATTTGTATCTGCCTAGAATATGAAGATCTTAGAATTAACTCATTGAACTTCGAAAGATTCACATGCAGAAGACTAAAACGAGGTTGCTGGCAGATGGTATTTTGAATCTCACAACATACGAGAAAGTTAAATATTATCTTTGGGGTAAGTGTGGAGGAGAAGAGAAAAGAAGGATGTCTTCAACAAATGACAATAACGACGGTGATGATGAAAATGGGAGATAATAATAGTAAAATTGCAGTAATATAATAATAAATCGTAATATATAATAATAATGAATAATAATAATTATGAATAATAGATAATAATAATGAATAATCATAATAATTATAATATAAATAATAATAACAATAATAATAATAATAATAATAAAAATAATAATACTGTTAAGTGTAATAATAAATAAATAAATATAATAAATTAAACTAATAGATATTTATAGGGATAAGAATTAGTTGTGGTAGTGATTTAGGCCCACTGGTAGCATATTGAGAAAGGTGCTATTATTTACTGACAGACAAATAAATATTCTATAAAAAATGCAATCAAAATTTTATAATAAAAAGACGATGTTTGCAGTGCTGAAGCAACTAGAGGTTGTTATATAGTGTTACTAAAATTGAAAATTATTACCTTAAGTGCAGTGATATTATCGTAATGAAATAGTACATAGTATTGGCTATTTTGACATTTAACAATTGTATTAATGATATATATTTTTTTCAAATTATTGTCTTTCATATTAATGTCCTAATGACCTACAGTCAAATCAATGGAATTTTGAAAATGGTCCTGTGAATTGAGGAATAATTCACTTAAGGTTTTACAATGAGTTTTACCATAGTAATGATAATCTACAGGGATAAATTTCAGAAAATTGTATATCTTGCTTTTTTCTTTTTTATTGTTTAAATCCAATTTAACAGGAATTTTAGGAAATTGCATGTACTCCTTTTAATCTCATTAGTTGTAACTTGTAAGTTTGTAAAAATTTTTAAAATTTTTTTATCTTTATTATAATTTAATAGAAATTTCAGAGAGGTACATTTAGACAGTTAAAATAAATATATTAAATGAAGTTAATGAACACTCCTAGTCACATAAGGCCAGTTCATAAATATTTTATTTTTCTATAGGTTTTTTATATAATGATTGTGATGCCGTATTTTTTTTATTTTCATTTTTGCTTTCTTGTTATTTCTTGTTTTATATCTTTAATCTTAGTGAGGCCTATAATATAAATATGTTTATCATTTCATTGATATTTGTGTATAGCTGTATTTGTATTTTTAAGTTTTTTTTACTTATTTTATATTTTATTTTGTTTTATTTTTGTGTTTCACCTTCATATGTATATTATTGGTTTTATTTTATAATGATTTATGCATATTTTATTTTATTTTTATTTTAGCCCATTTCATTTTCTTTTATTTTCTTGTTTTATATTTTAAAGCCGTTTTCGTTTTTGCCTTTGTGCTAACGCTGGATAAGAAATGCTAATCCAGTTTTAGCACGAATTTCGGGCATAATCGACCGATTGTTTAAAAAAATTTTGATCAGCTGTTCTATAATGGAGCACGTGGTTTTGGAATAAACAAAAATAAAAAAAAATAAAAAATGGTTTTTATTACAAATAATTGATCAACTATTGTGATGGAGTTTATCGATTTGGAAGAAATTAGATTAAAAGCTAATTTCATGAATGAAAACATTCATCAAATCAACGAACTACTACGCCGGCAGATCAATTTGTTTATCTATTTTTTCGTTACTTTTCCTAAAATGCGGTAAGCCGGGAAAGAGCAACCTTACAGAATTTAGGAAATTCCTAACGTTTGGTTAGCATTTTATAAATTTGTGCTAAAATTGACATTAACGAACGACTTTGAACGACATTTTAGCATTTTACTAAATTTCGTTAGCAAAAGTGCAAAATCGAAAACGCCTTTAATATGTATTCATAAATATGTTTGTATTTTATTATGTTTATGTATATATTTATTTTACTTTATTAGTTTATTTTACTTGATTTTATTTTATTTTGTCTTATTTTTGTTTTATATGTATATTATTTTTATATATTCATTTACTTATATTTTAATCTATAATCTCGATAGGCCCATGTGGCTTTTTACTGTCTCTATATTAATTTTCTGATTTAAAGGCGTTTTCCATTTTTGCATTTGTGCTAAACGCTCGATAAGAAATGCTAATCCAGTTTTTAGCACGAATTTCGGGCATAATCGACCGATTGTTTACAAAAATTTTGATCAGCTGTTCTAATGGAGCACGTGGTTTTGGAATAAACAAAATTAAAAAAAATAGGAACAAAGTGGTGACTTTCATGATGTTTTTATCAACGTTTGTGGATTGGGAGTTTATCGAGTTAGAAGACATTAGATTAAAAGGGTCAAAATTTCATGAAAGTGAAACATTGCAATCAAAGTCACGAACTAGCATACGCACGCCGCAAATCTTATTTGTTTACATTTTTTTGCGTTAGCATTTTCCTAAAATGTTCGGTAAGCACGGGAAAAGAGCAACCTATACAGAATTTATGGAAATTAACGTAAACGTTTTCGTGTAGCATGTGTTCACTAAATTGTGTGCTAAAATTGACCATAATCGAACGACTTTTTGGCATTTTCCTAAATTTCGTTAGCAAAAGTGCAAAATCGAAAACGCCTTAAATACAAAGATTTTTTTTTTTTTTTATCTGGAAACGCAGCTAATATCGATATATCGGTGGAAAATATCATTAAAAATTTTGGGGTAGTATCGAAATCGATACTCTTATGGCATCCAGAAACTCCGGCCCTAATTCTTAATTTTTTTTTATTTGTAACGGAAGTTAGAAATAGACAAACAGAATTTAACAGATGCAGTTGACTTATTATTAACACATTTTACTAGATTCACTGTATATAAGTTAAAACATTGTCTAAAATTAACGTTAAGGTTTAAACTTTAAAGCCCATTAAGTATGGCTGACGGGGGCAATTGGTGTTTGATAGAAAGTGATCCTGGCGTATTTACCGAATTAATACATAAATTTGGTGAGTAACAGTTTTCTTTTATTTTTAACTTAATGGGGCTAATGGAGAATGCCAATATAGCCTATTTCGGGGGGGAAAAATGCATGGGTCTATCGAGGCTGTCCCAGCCCAATTTGAGTAAATAGGCCCAATTGCCCAGCATGCTCATGCAAAAGCCACACTGCACTTTAAGACTTATCTAGGTTGTAATAAGCCAATAGGCTACTAGCCAAAGCTATAGGCTAAGATACCTGTAGCCACACTACAAGCTTGCTACTACCGAAAACAAAAGGTGTAGCTAAGGTACATGCTATCACTACAAGGCTTTAATCAAGTTTGTCATAATGGTAGTTACAATAGGAATTATACTTGAATCAATAGTTCAATATATCAATAATGGGTAATTGATTTTTATAACAATCACAGGATATACTCTAAAAAATATAATGACAGAAGTAGTGAAAACGAAAATTGTTGCATCTTATAGGAAAAAAGTTACAGCCTCTCAAAGTTGTTAAAAATCCCATAGACTTTTCAATATTGATCGATCCAGGTTAGGTCTCATTTCAGGCCTTCTAAGTCAGGTTATGATAAATGTTTTGTTAGGTATACACAGGGAAAATGTATGTAACTTAACAAATCTTATATAACCTGAACTAGGCATGCCTACAAACGAGCACGAGGCCCATCTAATTTTTTAATTAAGCAAGTCTATGGGAAATTTTTAACTTTGAGAGAGGCTGTAACTTTTTTTCTAAAGAGATTGCCACGTTTCATTTTCCCTCTTCTTCCTTATTATTTTTTTAGAGTAATATCCTGTGACTTTTCAAAAAAAGAAAAATTTGTTTTTTTTAATAAAAAATCCTATGGGTTTTTTACAACTTTGAGGGCTGTAACTTTTTTTCCCTAAGGAGAGCTGACGATTTTTCATTTTCACTATTCTTTATCATTTTTTTAGAGTATGTCCTATGATTTTCATAAAAATCGGGGGTGCAACCCTCTGGGTAACAATACCCAATAATGTTTTTGATAATCAATTTCTGTATCTGTTAAAGGATGATAACTACCATTAGGAGGTTTTTGATAAGTTTTAAGTATTTTAGATAAGGTTTCATTGTTTCCAATCTAACATACTTAACAAACTTAGTTATAACCTCCTAATGCTCATTGAATTAAAAAAGCCAGCTAGAAGCCACATGCCTTAACAAGACTGTCCAGTCTAAGCCAACGAACCAATCACCAAACAATATGCTCATGCAAATCCACAGCCCTAGGGATTGTCAATCACCTTATACAGAATACACAAAGTCCTAAACATGCTCAGGCAATCCACAAAGGCACCTTAGGGCTGTCAATAGATATTTTAATACACAAAATCTATAACTAAAATAAAAAAAACTAAAAACCTATATCTAAAATATCCATGCTAACACACTACAGCTTTGTAACTTTAATAATAACAACTGCAATTAACCTATATAACTACAGTAACTAAGAACCCGCCAAGTTCCATAGTCAAAATATTACTATATGATACCTAAACCATCCATATACCTATCCAGTCCCTTAAATATTGTAGTCAAGTTGCACTTAACAACCTCCTATGGCAAACCATTCCAAAATTTTAACTACCTATTACTGAATGAATGCTTTCTTATATCAAGATGGCATGCTTTCTTCTTAAATTTCTTATTATGCCCCCTGGTCACTTCTCTACTAGGAATAATTTATTGGTTCTCCGTATTATCAATAGATATAAATAATTTGTAAGACTTATAATCCTGTCCCCTCTGGAAATCTCCTTTCTACAAAAAACATTCCTAATCCTTCAGCCTCTCCTCATATGCTCTTACCTCAAACCCAAAATCATTCTTTTTGCTCTACATTGCACTCTCGCTACCATATCTAAGTTTCTTTTAATAAGGGTCCCAAACTTGTGCACAATACTCTATTACTGGCTTAACATAGCTATTATACAGTTTACTTATTACTTCCTTGCTCTTGTAAACAACATTGCGATTTATTAGCCCAGCATCTTATAGCTTTATTCCTTGCTTCCCAAACATTGATCATAGCTAACTTTCAATTACTGACATTATTGAATCAAAAACCTAATCTTTTTCTTGGTCACAGACTCAAGCCAATCCCCCATTCATTCATTAGTTAAAACTTTTATTTGAGTAACCTAGGGACCGTACTCTTTTTATTATTAAATCATTTGCTACTTATCTACCCACCCAAGAAGTTTATCAAGATCATTTTGAATCTTTATATATCCTTCACTATTTATAAGATGAAAGCTAGTGGAAGAAAGTGCATGATTTCTGGGATTTTACCTAGGTTAGGTGCAGGTCAGGAATGGAGGGAGATAGGGCTTTAGGTGTAAATGAAAGGGTTAGGATTGGGTTTTTCAGAAAATATTAGGTTTTTTGGATTTGTAGAGAATTTCTGGATAAAGATCTTTTTGCAGCAGATGGAGTTCACTTGAGTCGTAAAGGTGTCGGGCTTTTCAGCACCAGTTTGGGAGACTTGTTACGCAAAAACTAGGTAAGTTGGGGGGTGATGGGTAAATCTGGATACAAATAATAGCAATGGTAACTGTAATAGTGGTGATATAAATAAAACTAGTGTTGTTACAGGTTCAAATAATGAATGTTAGCAATAAAATAACAGCATTTCGAATAATATCAAATGCTTTTACACAATGCTCAAGCCTTAGAAATAAAAAGATGAGCTGATTAGTTATACGGTATCCAATAAAGTGAGAATCTTGGGAACATTATGCATAACTGGAGGCAGGGTTAATGAGAATATATGGAGACTCCATTCAGGAATAATGAAATAGACGGTTATTCACTTTATTTATAGCAGCGTAGAGGAAAGAAGGGTGGGGGTGTGGCACTTTATAAAGAGAGCAATAATCAATCTGTATTAATGACTGACTTTAAAAACTAATCATGATATTGAATCGGTATGGGTAGATATCTTATGTTCAATAAATCATATTAAATAGGGGCATTTTAATGACCTCCTGGCCAGAGTCAAGAATTAGATGCGGAAATTGTGCAGAAATTGGACAGCAATGCCACCAGTAAAGAAAAAGGTGCATAGTCATAATGGCTGATTTAATTTTCCTGGCATTCAATGGATTCCTTGTCTAATAACGGACCAAGAGTAGTTCAGTTTTATAAATTGTTATACTAGTAAAAATTTTTGACCAGATGGTCCATGAACCCACAAGACACAATACCACTATTAGACTTAATATTAACTAATGATGAAAGTAATGGTGGATAAGATTAGAGTTGAGGAGATTTTAGGACTTAGTGACCGAATGAATAATAATTAGTTTAATATGAATCGTGGATAATCTGGCCCAAATTGGCAAGCTACTAAGGACAAATCCTGGATTTCCCAAATGGCGATTTTAAACCAAATACGAGACATGTTATGTATAACTGATGGGAAACGAGTTTAAAGAACCAAACTGTTTTCTAAAATTTTTCAAAAATTTGAACACTTTAAGCAAGTTTTAATGAATATCGTAAGTTATGTTTTAAAAATAAACACATTAGGGTGGCGGAAGAGAAACCTGTTTGGTGGAATAGAGAGATAAGAGATAAAATCAATGAAAAAGCGTAGATGTTTTAATATTCAAGGGTAGTTAGGGAAGATGATTTAGAAAATTATGGAAAATAGAAACTGAACTTAACCCAGGCGATTAGGAATTAGCAGAAGAAAAAAAATAGGGGAAAAAAAATGAGAAAGGCAAGGAATAGTAATAAGGACCTATGAAGTTTTTTAGCTTTTTTATAAATTTAAAAGCTAAGAATAGAAAGTTTGGTCCAATTAAAATGGATGAAAATTTAGTTAGTTCAGATAAGGGAGTTGGGTTCAACATTTTCAATGCTTATTTGCTTCAGTGTTTGCTGAGGAAAGATTAGATATATAGTTTGGAGACGTAACTAGTTTTTGTATGCATGTTAAAACCAATAGACTTAACAGAATTTTGAATGTTGATGTAAAAGATATTAACATTTACTAGGAACCATCTTGATCCAAGTAAAGCTGGCAGGGCCCCCCCTGATGGTTACACTGGTACGAATTTTGAAAGAGGGGGGGTAAAGTACTCCCACCAGCATTGCAAGGCACTTGTAATTTGATTTTAAGCGAACTATAACATTTGGTGAGGTACTAGATGACTGGAAAACGGCAAATGTTTGTGCCTATTTATAAGAAAGGTAGTAAGGAAGATTTGGGTAATTATAGGCCAGTTAGCCTAACATCTCTGGTTGTAAAGGTTCTGGAAAAGTTACTGAAAGGTCATATAGAGAAATATTTAGAAGATAACAAGGTATTGTATGACTCCCAGCACGGTTTCAGAAAGGGTAAGTCATGTCAGACAAACCTTTTAGAATTTATGGAATTCATTACTGACTGCATTGACCGAGGAGATCCAGTTGA
>JABUQX010080847.1:0-12500 GCA_015478945.1 Trachelipus rathkii
CACCCCTGAGAGAGATTCTCCAGTACTTGTGTCATTAATTTACTTTTCCGATGCAAAACAATCTCTTTGATCTGTTAGGCAATTGCACGAATTGATGTTTATCCTATTGAACTAGCCTGCATTTTTCAGAGTAATGCAAACAAAATATGTTTGTTATTCTACATTGGTCATAAACCATATCATTATTTACCTGATTGATAAGTGCCAATGTGCATTTCAAAACTTACTAAAACTTCAGAAAATTGTTTTTTTTTTGTTTTTTCTTTTTTTTTTTTTTTTTTTTTCTACATCTATCGGATTTCAGTCTAGGATTAGATTTTAACATGTCAGTCTTTATCGTCTTAGAGTCTCTCTCCATGCGATCGGAGATGGGTATGTTTGTGTCGCGATATTTTTATGTGCGGTGTCTGTGTTGGATTATTATTCTTAGTTGCTTCAGTACATATTATTAGTGTTCTCCAAAGTACTTCCTTCGTAAGATCCAGTTTCGAATAATCTTTGTCACCATTTCTTCAACTTGTATACCTGCATCTTTAATTCTTTTTCTTTTTTCTTTAATTCCTGGATTCTTATAATAGGTAGACTGAACTTTTCAAGTCTCTCTTCCAATTAAAGTGCATGGAGATTGATTTCTGACTGTGTCTGTTCCTCCCAAAGAACTTCGAAATCATCGGGAATTGTATAACGAAAATCAAGGGATCAAGAACTCCTTCAAACATTTCGTCAGAGATGAGACTCTTGCTTTTCCTGGCCTTTTCATCTTTCTTCTCTAATTCTTTTAGGTACCTTCATAACAAACATCTCTTCTAGATGTTACTGGGTGTACTCTAATAAGAGTGTATTCCTATAGGTTTGTGTTGTATGTCATATTACACATATTTGCGTTTCCATAGACCTAGAGCCATTCTATATGGTCGCGTGGTAATTTTAGCCGCATTTATATTGTAACCCGCTGTAGCGTGTTCCTGTAGACTATTTCTTTAAAACGAATTCCTCTAGTTTAAAGTCGTAGTTTCGGCTATCTTTTTCTTCCAAGTTAATGTCTTTGATTCTTGTCTCTTATTCATTCTCCAAACACAAACTGGCTGGTGTTTGTTCAATTCCGATTGGTAACTATGATTGTATAAGTGCTTATGCAATCTACCTAAACAAGAATCCCTATGTAGTTTATCAGATCTAACATTCTAACATGCTTCAATATGGTCCTATTTTTACTCCTCTCCACAATTCCATTTGTTTGTGGGGTCATTAGTCTGCGCACTTCATTCTGTCGATGAAAATTTCTCTTTCTAAAAATGTGATGCCATTAACGGGATTTCGAAATTCCTGAACATTTGTCCTCTGGGGTGTGATTTCCTCGGATTGTTCTTAAGTGAAGTGGCTTAAGCATTTACGTTAAAAAAGCTTCCAGTGTGGGTCACCTTCTTGTTCGGAACAGCCACAGCCATTAACCATTTAGAGTAGACATCTACTCCCACTAACACATATTATATTTCCTTGCTGTTAACGGATTGTTCCATTGCAGCAAATTTCTCAATTGTCATGCGATTATCAAAAGTGATTCTTAAGTCGTTTATGTCCATTGTGTGGTGGTTTATTCCTTTCGTGCTAAGTGAGCCCTTATTTTCTTGCTCATTGTTATGTACAAGTTCTTGTGATTTTCGTGTTACAAATGATAATAAATTCTTTGGATGCCAGCTATTGAATTCTTTTTATATTCTTTTTTTAGGGCAATTTTAGTCTCTTCCTCATGTGATGAGAAGTATATTCTTGTGGATATCTGTAACATAAGTTTGAGTATCATATCTTATAATTCAATCATAGGTTAATTGGTCTTCCTTCTACTAATTTCATTAAGTAACCTTCTTGACAGGTTATTTCTCGTATATATCTACTGAAAGGTCTAAGCACAAGATTCTGTTTCATTAATCTAATTTTTTCCACTTCAGTTTGTTCTCCACAAATCACCTCACTTACTTTCAACAATTGGTGATCATCTTTTTGTCTTTCTTTTATCTGTATTCTTAATCTCTCTTCATCGTAAACATACACAAGGTCTTCTTTTCGTTTTGGCAGCTCAATTCCGGTTAAATTTTGCTCATTTTCATCCAAATCACTCTGTTCTTCCTCTTCACTCTCACTCTGCGTATCTCCTGATTCACTCCTTTCAACTACTTCTTGGTCTCCTGCCCGCTCCCTCTTCTTCACCTTCTGACCCATCTACGAGGTTGAACAGAACAATTTCTTTAGAGAAAGCTTTAATCATTAGCCTATGGTCGATTCATATCATACACAATCCCATTTCCACCTGAAAAGACTCCAAGAATTGAACGTTGCTTTTGTCTTACCGGAACTAACAAGTTCAAGAGTGAAGCACGGCATCGTACAGCACCTCGAATGAAGATAGTGTAATTCGGTTGTCCGAATTTAAGGTATTATAGTTGTAATCTTAAGCTCTTTTCATGATACATGTCCACACAGATATAATTGTCCTCTGGCACATTCTTCTATCGATTTCTCCTGATACCTATGTTCGCTGTACTGACCATTGCTTTTTCAATGTTTGCGGCGTTGGCTTACCTATCAGTCAACCCATACTTGGTTATGTCTTTTTGAATCTCACTCACTCACAGCACTTTCTCTAAGTGTTTTATGTTGGTCCTGTATTCCCGAAAAGGTCAATGCATGGGCCTGGAACAATGAATGTCCCTCCTCCAGGCGATTGGTTGTATGTTAAAATCAAACTGGTATGAAGTCTTGTTCTGGCTTCCAGGGCGCATCTGCTTCTGTGGTAGTGCATCGGGTCATCATCGCGAAAGAAAATCACGCTAATTAAAGATTCAATTGCCTGGTAATTACCTTGGATCTCAAATCGATATCTGCTGTCTGTTAGAGTTTGGCTATTCGAGAGATTAATTCCGGCATTATTCTGTAGGTAAGTGCAAAGGGCTTGAGTGGTGCTGAGCCAAATAAACGATCGGGGAGCACGTCAAAAAGACTTAAAATCTGTTTTCACTCCCGCAGCGTAATGCAATCCATTCTCTTTCCCAGAGTGGCTGTATGTATCTGGGCTCCTCACTAAAAACAATGAAGCAGATGCTTATCACACTTGGTGAGTACCTCCTGTTGTTGTTGCTTTAAACCAGCTCCGAGCCCCAGTTCTGGCGCGCCAGCGATATATTTCAAGCGGTCTGTGTAACTATTGTATCATGCAGGAAATTTGTTCAAATATTGGTGCTTCATGGTAGTGGCTATTTTTACGCTGGTGTCGAAACTATATTGACATTGGTTGGTTCGGGTCCACTTCTAGTAAATTTTGCCGTGGGGACTGTCAATAAGTACATGACGAAGGGGGTTTCATGTTAACTGAGCGGTCATTCCGTATAGATGCCTTTCTGTAATAATTGTTATTAGCGTCCTGAGAAAGATCTGTAGTTTGTTTCCACGGTCCGAGGCGACTTTAGCCTCGTTTGATAGCTTTGATGTAATGGCCTTTAATGGTAGTAATGGCGGCCTTTTTCACTCAAACTTCCCTGTCGCTGTAAAAAACGTGACCCTTGTTTGCGTCTGTGTGAAAATCGCTGCAGTTTTGTCGCGGTTTATTTGGAGGTTGCGATAGTCGTTCTTCGTGAGCGTCATGAGAACGTTTCCGTGTGAGGCAGGTGTGTTTAAGTGGTTACTTATCAAAAATCTTTTCCCAGATTAAAAATATCATCAAGATAGGGGGCCGATTTACTTGGGTCCGAAATCCAAAAGACGGTTTTAACATCAGACTTAACCAAACCGTGTCGGAATGTGGCTGGACTGGTTTCGCTAAGACCAAATAGGTAATCTGACATAAGTTCCAGATGTCGAGCTGAGTCGTAGAAAATGCAGTGTTAATGGTTCTGGTACTCTTTCAATCTTACGGGGGCGTCGTTGAGTAGTAAGCCGTTTATCGTGCATATCATAGTGAGGGTCAGTAAAGTAGAACTGGATCCCTTCAGTACTGTATGTAAAGTCCCACCATCTGGTCAGCTATAGGTAACGGTTGGTTTGGAAACCTAAGATGCAGCTTAATAGGGTTCCTTTTGATATAGGCTCGCGAGTAGCTATTACAGAGGCGGCTCGGATCTTACATCTGCTTTGCTTCGACAACTGGTGACTAAGTTATTGGACTACTCGGCCAAGGACTATTGAGATTGAATGGTTGACTGGATTCGCTTGTGTCTACTAATGGTGCGGTTTTAACGGTTCTCATGCTACTAAGCGCTGTATTGTTGGATATTGAACCGCCGAGAATTTTTTGTTTGATGTGGTTTTCCGTTCTGTTATTTATTAACCAGTGTGGTGTGGTGTATCGCAGCTTATCTCGTTATCATACATCATGGTGTTCGCGTGTCCTTGACTTGCGTATTATGTCTAAAAAACTCGCCGTAATGTACTTCGTCTTCTCTCCGTGCTGTGTTTTGATTAAGTTAAATCTGTGTCGTTCATAGCTTGGAATCTTTCTTCCTAATGATTCGTTTGTTGGCTGCTGGGTTAGCGTGATTGGTTTTGTTCCACATGTGATCAAACGACTCTGTTACTGACTAATTTCATATTTGATTCCCTTTTTCAATTGTAAGAAAATACGGATATTTTGGCTATGACAATTCCAGACTGCAAGTGTATTTGGTCTCATCGGTCGCTCAGATTAAAACACGGAACCCAAGGAGTGGTTATATGGGGCCAGAATTTGTACAGCATTAGGACAGCCAATTCAGTGTCCCTATAATTGTTGATTCCTAAATCAATGATAAAACGGTGAGGTTGTCGTTCTGTTTCCAGTACAAAGTGATGCCAACTTTCTCAGTATACCAGATAGCTAGGCAGAACAACTTAATTCCATGTGTATTTACCATATACCTGTTTTGATTGTTAGACATTTTCTTTTTAATGGTCAATTGTTATGTTCATGCGCGTAAAGTTTTCATTTCGTAACTCAGGCTATATGGAGGTAATGCTTGCAATGTTCTTGGAAAGTGACATTAATGAATTTTCTTTTGTATGTGCATATGCAAACAGAATGTGTTTCTTTTTTATGGAACGCCTGATAAACCAGTTATTATGGTCTGTGTATGTTTTATCGCTACCGATAGCAACTCGTTCTTCCTTCTTTTACTAATGGTAACCTCCAAATAAATAAGGGAACGATACGACTTCACGCATCAATGGGTCACACACCGTGTGTAGAAGCGTCCTACTTAATTGTGAGCTGTTTGTTTTTATTGATTTAATGTTAAATTATCAAATCATCAATTATTGCCTTCAGGCTCCTGTGTCAATCAAAGGCCTTAACATAATTTCTTGGCTTTTGTTGGTTCGACGTAGTATAGCTGCGTTTGTCACAAATTGCCATTGCAAGGTTTTCTTCTTTAACACCCTTATTACCTTGTTGCTTTTCCAAGGGTGTTATTCGTTTTCCGACTGTCTCGCCCCTCTCATTGTGGGCCTTCTTTAAATTCAGCACGAGCTCCTTTCATTTAGATGCTCTGTACACAGTACGGAGGCAATATCTAGCATGGATATCGGGGGGGGGTTATGCTTTACTTGGGTTCTTTCTTAAATTTAGCTACCCCAGTGGCACTGAGGATCTTGCCATGCATTCACTTGATTGAAGCCGTTATGATAAAGCCTTCTAAACCCCGCTGGAAATCTTAACGCGGTCATGGGCACTTTTTCACGATAGTTTCGATCGCGAACGCAGTATAACTATTGAAGACGGTGAAGTAGGCACTACAGGGGTATCTCTCAGCATAGATATGTGTGACTTATACTCAAGCCAAAGAAACCAAAGAGTTGCACCTCGGTATTGCTCTCTCACTCATACATCCTCCTTTCCGTCTTCCGATTGGACCTTCTGCGTGTTCTGACAATTTATAGGTATCCCTTATAGTTTCTCTGATCTTGTTCGTTCATCTACGTCCTGTTACTCTGTCATTTTCTATTTCTTTCCTGTCTCTTTTTGTTCTGGTCGTGTTCTCTTCATTTTTATTCGATTTACTTTGGCTGAAAACATTTTTCCACGTTGTGAGCTATTGTCCACCACTTTTATTGTACATGCAATTGCGTTGGGATCGTCGATAGAGTGGGCAACTTAACTTGTAGCGAGGCTGGTGCGTTGTTCAGTTCCATGCCATCGCTAATTTTAATTTCTTCATTTGTTCATATAAAGATATTTGAGAGCTGTCCAGCCAGCTCAATGCTGCAATCTATTCTAGTCGCCATGGATATTATTTATTATTGAATTCACTTCTGTTTCTACTAGTTCGCTGCCAAGAATCTATAGTAGGCACTGCTTGCTAGTTGTCGAATTGTTTTATTATTGCTACTATTTTTTATTCTTCCGTTTCGTATACTGAATTCTTCCACCCTCTATATTGTTGTATGCTTCCAATATCTAATATTTCTCCCTCTAAATAGCTACCTCAACTCTGGCTCGCAGGTTCTGGTTACTGTTTGAGCTAATCGTAGTGTGATACAATAAACTGCGAATTCCTGAAGGAATTCTCAATTCCCCTCCCACCCTGATCTTACTTGAAAAGTTTAATGAGTGGGTGGTACTTAAATGTTCTGGTAGCGATGTGGGGTATATCGTGAGGTGTTCTGGTCGTTAAGGGTGGTAACGGTGGATGTTATTGAATATTCTGTCTCTAATTTCTCGCGGTCGTACTACTGGTTGTTGTGGTTCGCATGATCCTCCTACTAGCTTCTATCTTAATAATCCCTCATGTGCCACTGCTCTACTTGTGCTACTGGTCCTCCTGACTCAACTTCTACCTCCTGCTCGTTCTCACCACTCTGGTTATCCATTCAAATTTATGTATGTCATTTCTCTAAATTATAATTAAGATATACGTTGCAAGTCTTAAGTGTTTTTGTAAAATTCTAAAATGTGGTGAATTGGAGTGGAACCCCACAACAAGCACCCTCCTTAGCCAAAGAGTAAGGCCAAGGGAAAAGGCAAAAAGTCAGGAAAGGCCCCCCAAAAAAAAAAGAAAGTGGGATAAAACTAAATACAAAATCGTAGGGCCGCAACAACCAGCACGGACGGCTATGGCAACCACTTCTATTTATCTTATTGTGTGTTTACAGAAAAATGGTGCACTCTACACCAAAGACAACTAATGTACAAGGTGAACATGAAATATTGCTAAAGTCAAAATACACCGTACGGACTACAAACTTCAGTCCGAAATGGTCAGCACCATTTATTTACTCTTATGTGTTATTAAACTGTGTGCTATCCACAAACGAAAATAAATGCAAAAACAATAAAAAAAACAAAAGGAAAATGA
Organism: Trachelipus rathkii; assembly: GCA_015478945.1. Classification (NCBI taxonomy): domain Eukaryota; kingdom Metazoa; phylum Arthropoda; class Malacostraca; order Isopoda; family Trachelipodidae; genus Trachelipus; species Trachelipus rathkii. Next base: position 7,320 of record JABUQX010080847.1, read on the forward strand.
TTGGTGCAAATGAGATGCGAAAACAAAGTCGTACGCACCGCAATAGACTAGGCCGAACTGTCAACGGCACCATTTTTAAAATTTGCTTTATTGTGTGAGTGCACAGAACAGCGGGCCTCAAATATCTGCACTACCCAATGCAATATTGCCTAATTTAAATCAAAATAAACGTCACTTCCAATTTGTATAGTGGTTATAAATAAACTAGATCTGTGAAATGCGTTGTGTCTAATTTATTCTTAAACCTACTATCAAATTATTAATTAAAACAATGATGCGTATTAACTCTTTATCCTTTGTATATCTAGTTTCGCGTAAAGTAGCTCTGTAGTTAGTGAATTTTCAGAACGTTACCCGCAAGTGTTGAACCTCGAGACCTTCAACAAAGTCTTCAATTATAAGTAAAGCTATTTCGTTGACACAACAAAATCCAGGACCTCACTAAATTAAAATTTTGAAATTGGTTGCAATAAAAGGTTTATCATATTCCAACCCACATGCATCTGCCAACTTACTTAGTTATTCGCGTATTGTTCAATTATTTGTTTTCCGAATGTCACTTGTAAAAGCTTTAATAAACCTCATGTTATCGATTCCACTTAATGGCCAAATATATTTGATTCTACCAAATTCTAATATAAACTGTTGGTAGCAATCATACTCAAAGTTGATACAATTATAATTCACTGACCTTCAAAGGCCAATCTCAACAGCCTAGCTCAAAGTTGTATCCACTTCAACTTTATTGAAATTGTAAATATAATCGTCATAACAATGCCAAGTATAAACCTTGAATTTCGGCTTTGTATAAAATAAAGTCAAGAAATGTTTTATTCCAAAGGTTGAGTCAAACTGAAGTTATTCTAGATTTACAATACTCCTAGACATCCAAATTATGTGTCGATATTTAATGATAAAATATTTTCGAACTGTCAGAGCCACTCAACCATTGCTTTACAAAAAAAATAAGAAGTCCACTGGTAGGGAAATGTTTGGGCTTCCAAAATCAAATTGTTCTGCCAATGTAAGTTTCAATGTGGCACATTATCCCAGCCCAATCTAATATTATCCGGGGGCAATCTCAAGTCGATTTTAATTATGTATAATGAGAAACCACTCGAGTCTATCAATAACGTGAATTTATTTCAAAAATGTTCAACAGTTTCAAAAAGTAATTTCCATCTTTATTAAAATGTAAATTCAATTCAAATCATCAAAAGTCTAAGTTAATTCATAGAACGTAATTCAAAAATTCAAATTAATTGAAAATGTAAGTCCAAATAAATCTAAACTGTGTAAACTGTAAGTTAATTCCAAAAAATTCAATCGATGAGTCTCAAAAACTTAATTCGAAGATCATTATAGTAGAAAGTTATCTAAAATGTCAAAGTCCCAATCAATGTGGGTTCTCAAAGTATAAAGTCACTCTAAACGATTTTCAAAGTCAAATTATACAAGTCCTAGGAACGTAAGACGAATAAATCAGCGTCTCAATTAAGTTTATGTGTTCATTAATAAATATAAAGTCGTCTAATTTATCATTAACTGTCAACTCTACATAGTCAATGTCTCAATGAATTATAACTTGTCTTCAAATTCGTTGTAAATAGATATGCGTTACTTATTAACTGTCTGGCCAGTCAATGGTGGCAGTTAACACAAAATGGGCGTCGTCAAGTTGACTTCAAAATGCGTCAACCTGGTTAAAACCAAGAATGGCGCAGCTCGGCAAAGTTTCGCAAATGTCATACAACTGTGATTTAATAATTATATATTTACGTTAATTTAAACTAAATTCAGTTTTTTTTATTTGATAGCTAATTAATAATGGAATGGATCAAATCGGTTAGAATTAATAGTTGTTTTCGTTTCTTTTAATTTTCCACGAAACAAAACCATTAAAATAAGTTTCTAAAACGGTCAACAACTTCTCAAAGCTATAATGCCTTCAAATTCTTTATTGTTGACTATACTGTATCGATAAGGGTTTGTTATTTAATGTAACAAGGTTGTTATAGTATTATCATTGTCTTCAAACAAAATCACATTATCAAGTCTCCAAATTAGTAACTCAACTATATCTAACTTCCGTAACCAAAATTCAAAAGATGATCACACAAATTCGAATCTAACGTTGAACAAGTATAACAAACAGTGATGATGCTAACTTTACATGGCCATATAGTATATAGATTCTAAAATAATTAACCTCACAATTTATGCACTTTAAATTCCAATAAATAATCAAATCGATCTCAGATGTAGTTTCATAGATGAAATAATTGCCAAAGCTAAGTTTAACAACGGAACTATAATTAATGTTGATGTTCAAAAATGTGAAGATGGCCACTGCTAAATTCCAATAAACAGCCAACAAAATGGCCGCTATCAAGTTTTCCTAATTGAGAAAATGGCCAGTGCTAACATCTGAATAATTGACAAAGATAGCCAATATTAAATTTCCATAAACACGAAAATGGCCAATGCTAATATCTAAATAATTAATTTACCAATATACAATTTACAAAATATTACCTTTTTTATTTACAGTCCAAATACGTCGGTATCAGTATATATTTACAAAAATATCAAAGTCTAATCAAAAGCTATCCAATAGTTAAAATATTTTCAAGTACAATCGTTAAAACTTCCCTAATTTGAAAACTAACAACTATCAAAATATCACGAATATATAGGAGGCACGTCCGAAGGGTTTCGGTTCAGAATAGCAAGTCAATCGTATATAAATTGTAAACAAACTTATGAATACAAACAAGACTAATACAAAATATCACGCAGAGCACACAGAGCTAATCCTAACAGAATGAGTTCCAATAGTCAAGTGAACTGCTTCTTGCTTTACGTCCGCCATATTGGATCGTTTTGGTGACGTCATAGTAGTGTTTCCACTTTTCTGTATTTTTAGTTCCAACATTCTTAGATCGCATTTTCTTCGTGAAAAACTCTGTTTACCAGAAAAATAATAAAGATTATTTTCTCATTCTTTTACATGTTAATTTATTTTCTTTATTTTTAAGATACTTTTTTAAACTCTATTTACATAAATTTAATATTTTCCTTTTTTCATTAAAACTTTACTATTTACAGATAGGTTTTTCGAAACCTCAAATACCTAACCACTAATTATTTCTATCAATACCCACAAAACACACACACATATCTTACATACACACATACGTATCCATATACACACACATATGCACATACACATTTACACATACCCAGGTACATATATATATATATATATATATATATATATATATATATATATATATATATATATATATACTTTTGGACAGCCAACATATATAAGTTTTCCTACATATATATATTTTTATAATTTCTCTTTATTATTTACAATTTCTAACCTTTATATTTACAATTACTATCTTTTATATTTACAATTATCTATATTTACAGCAAATCTGAACTTTCTTAATATATTTACAATTTTAATAATTCTTAAATGACCAACCTTAAAATTCCTTTATTAAGCTGTAACTTTTTACCTTTTTGGAGGTGGCTCTACCATGGGCCCTACAATAACGTTTATTAAAAAAAAAATAATAACATACTAAGCCTGTATAAAATTATAAGTTTAAAAGAGAAACCAAGCTTTATAATACTTACGTCTACATAAACCTCCATCACAAATAGTGTTAGGTGGATTATCTGAATTAAGTCATAAACAATTTTTTTATATTTCGGTTTATTCCAAAACCCACGTGCTCCCACAACAGCTGATTCCCAATTGTTTTAAAAACAAAAGTTAAAACAAGCACGAATTCGCGGTCGTTTAAACACTGGGTTCACACTGAAATTTAAATTTGAATTCCCTGACTATCCTTGGCCAAATTCGCAAATTTCCCTGACCAGCGTGTTCGTTATTTTTTGGCGTATAAAATATCTATTAAACATTATTGCAGCCTATTTCTCGTTTCATACATTAAAAATTAATGCAATTTTTACCCTTTTCAGCGCATGGATTACATTTACAAAAATCTGTTTTTTTTTTAATATCCGATCTATACCTTGCCCATAGCCATCCAACGCACCTTTTTTCATTTTTTTTCCCAAGAAGGCAAACAGTTTTATTTATACAAAAAGAAAAATAAATTAAAGCTTACATTAATAGCCTAGGTGAATAACGTCCACTGTGATCCCCAAAAGTTCTAAATGGGAGATTTAGGTTTAACTTTTTTCTTCTCAAGCATCTAAATTTTTTGATTTTTATAGCGTCTTCTTCTGTTCAAAGTTTTGTTTTAACATCTTTCTCTGTTCTTCAAGTTTATTGATTTGTATGAATAATTTTCTTTTTTCTTTGAGATGTTCTTCATATCTCCTATGGCAGCTCTTACATTTGTGTTAACATTTTTTGAGTGATAGGAACTTTTTGAATACTTTCATGAGATCTTTATAGCATTGTGCAATGTCTTTGAGAAATCAGACTATGTTCTTTCAGATTCTCTATTAAAATTGCTTAATTTATAGAAAAACCCTCCTTCCACTGTCGCATTCCATGCGAAAATATCAGTCCTAATTTAATAATTTGCCACAATTCCGCATAACATTGATTCCCAGGTACTATAGAAGAAAAAAATTCATCAAGTCTCTTAGAAGGACCAGGTCACCATCCAAAAAATATTTTGAATTTTTAATTCAAGGGTAGATGAGCTTCACTGCAAAGTAAGAGTATAGTGCTTTTTCTTTATCCAGCAACGAATCTGGTGATTCGGTTATTGGTGTACAATACCTCTAGCAATAAAGCAAATCTTTGTTTCCCTTGTTCTGGCTGATGAAAAATTATACTAGGATCCAATGATGAGAGCCCTTGGACAGGCTTGTACTTCAGAGGACATCTTTCTAATATCTTTTCTGTCATTTTGATTAGCACAGTCTGGCATTCAAGTTTGAATTTTAGGATATTACTTTCATTCGAAGTGACTTCTTTGAGAAGTTTTTTTGTTTGAAATCCAAGATTAATACCTTTTACATCACGCAAATTGTCTTTGTCATGTAAATCTAATACAAAAAGCTTAGTTGTTGTAGGCATTTTACTGGACTTAAGAAATCTTTCCATAATATTTAGTACGAGACATTGTAAATTTGTGAACAGGAATGGACCAAGTGGGTCTGACGTTTGGAACTTTCGTAAAAATG
>JABUQX010080847.1:17500-22848 GCA_015478945.1 Trachelipus rathkii
AATGTGACTGTATTGCCCCACGCAAATTTTTTAAACCTGGACCGAATTGCCCTTGTTACAATTTTTTATATAAAAAACATATTTATCTCTTGCCTGAATGAATCCAAACGATTGCATTATGTCAGAACTATTTTTTAAGTACTTTAATCTTGGTACATAATGTAGTTACAATTATTTGTTGACCTGTATGATTCTTAGCAATAAGCCTAAAATTAACCCGATTTTATAGTGCTCAGAAAAAGAAAAAAAAATCACAAAATTAATGAACTTAAATTAAAGGTTTCATAAAAAATTAATACCTAAAACATAAAACCACATTATTTTACATCTTTAATGATATATTTTACATTGTAAAGGCAATTTTGGGCCACTGCACTGAATTGCCCCACATGGACTGAATTGCCCCACATGGACCGAATTGCCCCCGTTCTTACGAGATATATATATATATATATATATATATATTATATATATATATATATATATATAATATATATAAAATATATACAATATATAAAATATATATATAATATATACACATATATATATTATAATATATATATCAAATACAGTAGCACCTCGCAATAACGGCTACTCGCTTAACGGCGTTTCACAATAACGGCGCTCTTAACTAGTTACTCAGTGTTGTGCGGAAGGAAAACGCACGCACGGAGGCGTAACAGACGCTATCGCCAAACTGCGTTGCAGCGTATTGCAATGCATGCGGTCAGTCTGTTTAATGTCTTCGTGTGTTCTGCATCTATCTCGCAATTTTCCAAATTTTATACTGTATAATAAATTTATTAAGTTAAAAAAATGGCCTCTACATCCAGTGAAAGAAAATCGCAAACGGCTTTACATTAAATAAAACTAGAAATAATAACAGTTTTAAGCGAAAAAGTCAAATTCTACACCAACTACATCACTATCACCGTCTGCAAAGCGAAGGCGGTTGTTTGTAGATTCAGATGATGAAGATTCGCCAACATCCATTGTACGGTCGGACGAAGAAGTGGCATCCTCAAAATAAAAATATTTGTATTTAAAATTTTATATTTCTATTTCTTTTTCAGTTGTAAATCATGTACTAAATATATATTTAAAGGTAAACATTGCGTAATTTACCTTTCTACCATTGGTTTTATAGTAGTGTTATTGCCACACTTTCATATATATTAGTAACATAGTTACGTAGTTTTTTACTTGCAGGCACTTCGCGAGGCCACCAAAAAAAGTCTTAATAAGTTACTTTCGTTTTTCACTTAGCGGCGAGGCCGTCGGGTCCCAATTACGCCGTTATTGCGAGGTTCTACATATATATATATTAATATTATATATATATTATATTATATTATATAATCATATATATATATATATATATATATATATATATATTATATATATATATATATATATATATTATATACCGGTATATATTATATATTTATATATATTATATTATAATATTATATATATATATATATAGATTATATATATATATATATATATATATAAATATTATATAATATATATATATATTATATATATAATGATATTATATATATTATATATGATACCCAAACCATCCACATTCATTAATAACTAAGTTAGGTCACACAGCAGTTTAATATTAAAATAACAGTAACTAAAAACCCACATCTGTCTTCTTCTAAATATATTATATGATACCCAACCCATCCATATAACTATCCAACCTTAAATGTTGCAATCAAGTCACACTCAAACAACCATCCTGTGGCAGACTATTCCAAAATTTAACAACCCTATTACTTAATGAATGCTTTCTTATATCAAGGATGGCCATGCTTTTCTTTCTTAATTTTCTTATTATGCCCCCTGGTCACCTGTCCATTCTCTATTATGAAAAATTTATTGGTCTCCGTATTTTCAATAGATGTATTAATATTTTGTAGACTTGTATTATATCCCCTCTGAGAAATATCCTTTCTACAGAAAACATTCTAACTCTTCTTATGCCTCTCCTCATAGCTCTTACCCTCAAACCCAGAAATCATCCTTGTTGCCCTACATTGCACTCTCGTCTAGCAATATCTAAGTCTTTCATTTAAATAGGCGGCCCAAACTGTGCACAATTACTCTATATACTGGCCTAACATTAGCTATTATACAGTTTACTTTTAACTTCCTTGCTCTTGTAAACAACATTGCAATTTATTTAAGCCCAGCATCTTATTAGCTTTATTCTAGCTTCAAACACTGATTAGCTACTTTTAAATTACTGCTTATAATCCACCTAAATCTTTTTCTGGTCCACAGACTCAAGCCATCCCCATTCATATTGTAGTTAAAACTTTTATTTGAGTAACCTAGGTGAGAACCTTCCACTTTTTACTATTAAAATTCATTTGCCCACCCAAGAAGCCAAGAAGTTTTTCAAGATCATTTTGAATCTTTATACTTCCTTCACTATTCCTAACTGAGGGGGCCACTTTGGTATCATCTGCAAACTGAGAAACCTTGCATTTAATCCCTGGTCTAAATCATTATATATATATGAGGAACAGTAGTGGCCCCAGCACTGAACAATGCCCGAAATTCGTTGCTAAAACTGGTTAGGCATTTCTTATCGAGCATTAGCACCAAATGCAAAATGAAAAATGGCTTAAGACAAGGATAACGTCAAAAGATTTTTACCTAAAGGCTAAACCCAAGCACTAATTGCTAATGCACGTGTAAATTATAGTGTGCGATTGTTTATTCCAGTTATTTTTTAGACTGTCATTAATATTAATAGTTCACTCAGGTTATTAATTAGAAAAAAATACAGAAAAACAAAAAGAAAATGCTAAGGAATGCTTTAAGTGACAACATATTTAATTTAACAAAAGGAAAACATTTAAATAAAATACACATGTAACATAGACCTTTTTAATTAGTCAATTAAAAGAAAATATGTATAATAAAATGCATAATTTTTGGTATTTTTTATTTTTACATTATAAAAAAAAAACTTATTTTTTATGGATGTACCAATACCAGAAAAGAGGCCGATACCGATACTCTTTTTTTTAGGTGCCGATACTGATACCCATACTTAATTAATATAATAAATACACAGTAATAAGATAGAACATTTGTGTAATGCTAGGGCAACTCAGGATTGCTTCTCTCTACCAAACCAATACTTAGTTCATTAATTTCTTATTGGTTGTGCCCAAGAATATTTATTTTTATAAATTAAAATGTATCTTAAAGGAAGAATAAATGCAATATATATTAAATAACTTTTTTTATGTTTGTGTTTATACAAAAAATATATTTCCATTTTCCATTTTCCAGTAAGTATTAACAAAGTTTCAGTACCAACTTTTATGTTTTAACATGATTTATTACATTTTACAAGAAGATTCTTTAACTAGTTACAATATAAAAAAATAAAAAAAATAATGAAAGAGACCTTAATTAATATCAGCTGAAAGACAAAATAAAAAAACGCTATTATTCAAACATGACCATACGGTAATAATAAATACTTCAAAGATAAGATAGAATCATTCAAGACTCTAATTTCAAAAATTATTTCAAATTGAGATGCCAAAAACATTAAGCTCTTACACTAGTATCTGGCAGAGCCTTTCCTTTTGGGTGTTTACATTCCCACATACACAAAAAAATACGCTCGCTCTCAACTGATGAGGGAGGGGCTGTCATAAATATTTGCTTGCAAGCACTTATAATAATGGAAACCTTGGCCGATTTTTCATGGCCACCATATGAAAGGATTATCTTCTGTAGGCAAGTATCTCCGTGTTTTTCGTAGGGCAGGTCATCTCTTTCATAGATTAATAAATTTGATTTATCTTTGCTCCTTTTGATGACTGTCTCTTCAGGTTTTTCGATGAGGTTCCTTGGTGTGATTTCCTTTGAAGTGAATGAGATTGTCAATGCAATTTCGGTCATTAACTTATCAAAGTCTAGCATATCCAAATCCTCTTCATCTTCAGGTATGTTTATTTGCTGAAAAGGCCACCATCGTCACTAATCAGTGCTGTTGCCAGGGATTGCTGATAAGGTGGCTTCCACTTCTGTGAATCATTTTTTTTTGTCACGAGGCAAGCTCCTCGTTAGCTATTTAAATGCATTCTGGAAGTGGTTCACCGTCGGAGATGTCATTCTTGTGGGTTCAGCTAGCTTAAGGAATTCCCTATTTAGAACTTTTTATATTAGGGCGTGTCAATTTGGAGGAAAAATAAAAATTCGTGTTTTTTTGTGAATGAGGGGGTCCAAAAATGTGCCTTTTTGATGTATAATATCCTAATTTAAAAGGTTTTTTCCTTATTCATAAACATTACTTTGGTAAATTTGCGCCTTGATAAATGTATATTGAAATTTCGAAAAAGGGGCCATAAACATCTAATATAAACTCCAATTTTCTATTTATCAAACCACTCAGTTTTCTATTATCAAACATGTAAAGACATTGTAAAATGTTAAAAAGTTCAACCAACAATATTCATCAATCTTGCTTCGATTCATTCCTAGGACCATTCTTCTGCTTGTTCCTGGCCTCTAATGAACCTTCTCGGTTTCTTCATAGAGTATTCACTTTGCCAGAAGCTTCTCTTACTTGTCTCACACACCCTCTCTATGGACTGTCCATCCATGACATGGCCACGTGGAACTTGCGTTTGCTCTTCAACAAACTTCTTATTTCTATATTTTGGTTTACAGTAAGTGGGGATCATATACCTTTGCTGCCAGTCTATCAGTTCCAAAACAGAAGTTGGCATTTGAATTTACTGCAGGTGTTTTCCTAGCTTAACAGATAGGTCTCCTGGTGTATCATCATCTCCATTCCTTAATTCAATTATCTTCTGGACCCCTGCTTTCCTTTTTCTTTGGTCTTCCGAACATAAATGTGTATGAAGCACCATTTCACTAAATGCGAACCACGATGAACGTTGGATTGTTGGCAAAACAATATCTGCTACTGCCTTGTTCTGAGATTTTAGGAGCTTCAACTGATAAAGAATGCGGCGAAGTTCTTCCACCCAAGAGAATTTCGATTTGATTGTAAACCAGCAGATAGTAAACGCCAACAATGTATTCCACAAGCAGTTGTAACGTCTTCAATTTGTTGCCTTTAAGGCCATGTTTTGAAACCCATATGCTGCAAATCCTATTTGCAGTTGTTAACCACCGAGAGTGGCTTACAGGACCAATTTCTAATGATGCCAGATCAGTTGGAAGTACACCTGTCCTTATGGCCTGAGTTATCCTGCAACCATAAGCCTGATTTGTAGAGAGATCTTTGACAACAGTGCACTCAATGGAACAAAGGCTCTGGAAAGGAATCCTATCCTTCT
>JABUQX010080848.1:0-7500 GCA_015478945.1 Trachelipus rathkii
GGGCTCATGCACCGATCAAATGTAAATTCACAGGCAAAGACATAGGCACCTGAGAGGAGTTAGAGTAATTCCAGAATCGTCCAGGGTTGAGTTAGAGGAAAATAGGAGGGCTGGAAGAGATTGGCCTTTTCAGTTCTAGAATTAGCAAAAGCCATCAAATCGAATAAGAAGAGGAAAGGGAAATTTACAGAAGTTTGTTAGAGATGTTTTTGGCGCTAAAAGGTCAGAAAGATTTGTTAGTAGGAAGACCAAGGAGGTTAGTGCACTTTTGTTTGATGAAAGCCCACCTTGCTCATCGAAGAGTATCTCTGCAACAATTTCTGGCTGAATGAAAATTATTGAGAGTGATAGGAGAACGAGAATTTTTCCACCTTGATATGCACGGTCTCTAGCCTGAATGGCCAGAGAACAAGCTCGATCCGAACATGGATTAGGGGGGATGAGAAGGACTTAGTTGGAAGAAAGAATGAACCTGCTCATCCATCAATGATTACAGCTCCCTCCTTATTTTTTTAAATTTTATACATCCCAAGTTCCCTTACCTGAGGTAAGCCAATTTGCTATCATTGGCAAACTTTGAAACCTAACTCATTTAAATAACATTTGTCTTACTATTTTAATGACTCATATGAGGAACATCCACTTGACCTAAGAAATCATTACGAACCACAAACATGTCTCCTTATTTCCATTAATAATACTTTTCATTTTCCAGTTGATTAATGCTTTTAATTATTAATTATTATTATTATTTTATTATTATTATTAATTATTATTATTATTATTATTATTATTATTGGGATAATTAACACTAGTTTAGGGTTCTATTGTTAATTATTATTATGTATTATTATTTTAATTATTATTATGTATGGTAATAATATTATTAAATTATTATTTAGTGATGCAGGTAACTCTGCATCGCACATTTTTTAAAGATGCCACATCCGCATTCGCGCTTGCCTGTGGATGGGTTTGGGTCGGATTGTTCTTATTGTTAGAGGTTTAGATAAAGATTTTATAATGAAAAATGAAATTAGATGGATCTGAATGCAAACTTTAAATGAGAGTACAGGGGACTTGAATCAACTGTGTAATGATGGTGGTGGAATTAGGATGCACTCATGAGACTCGCAGCATGAAGTTCATAATAATTTGAGTCAACGAGAGTCACGAAGATTATTGAGGTGCCTAAAACATCCAGCACCTCCTACATATAGTCGTTCTTCACGATGTATGAATAGGTCTGATTAAATTGACTCGAACGCTCAGGTATAAGCATTTGATCCATCTTTCATGATGAAAATGAATGTATGGTTTAAAAAGAATGAAAGATGTAATAAAACTTGAGAGGCTATTGAATAGAATACCTTTGTTTTCTAGTGGGTAAATTCTAAATGCATGCTTCATACTATTAGCAATAGTACGCTGGAATCCCATTTATAGGCAAAGTTGGCTTGTATTCATTGTAACAGCTCTTGAAGATGAAGATTAAAGTGAGTGTCGGCCTCTTACTGTAGTGTTATGGCGAGGGTTGAAAAGTACTAAACTATCGTGAACAGTTCTATTAATTTCGCCCACCCATTAATTAAAAGGAAAACACCAAATGTAGGCAGAACCAACACCTCCTTTAGAAGTAATCATAACAGTTCAACTGGTATATATTACTAAGTTCCAGTTAGTGATGAAGAAACACTCATGTAGTGCAACCGATTTAGTGCAAATGATTGAAACTATCACCAAGAAAACGACTAGATACAAATGATGATCATATGGTTACGGTTCAAACTACGGCAAAAATGTTTTACCTTTCGAATTTGCTGTGTAAGTACCTGAGCTTTGCTCTAGAGGAAATACTATGCCTGTCCAAAAACTAGTGTTCAAAGTGAGGAGAGTGTATTTTAGCAATGCTCTGGCTATATATTATAATAAGATGAAGAGAAACAGCTCTCAGCAGAATAAGGCAGAAAAAATTCAAACGCAGGCAAGCCACAACACATATTTTTGAATTTCAATACTAGTGTAAAAAGTATACTGATCCTATTGTAAAATCTCTTTCATTAAGGGTCGGAGGTTTGGGGAAAGAGGTTTGGTGGGGTACATTTGAGTTGGGTTCGCTTCCCTGATGCAGCCCGTCTCATTGTACAATTTATATTAGATAAGATTGTGGCTAAAACTCGGATATATATATATATATATATATATATAGGTATATTAGTATATATATGTAGTTATATATATAGTAGTATATATAATCTGAAAGTTTCGTATTTTTCCTCATTCATCTTATATACTGATATATCATATATATATACTATATATATTATATAATAATGAAATAATATATATATAGCAGGATTTTCATATCTTGCATCATATCCGCATCCGCGGATGAAACAAACTTTACATTTACATCATTATTAGCCATTTCATATTATTATTATTATTATTATTATTATTATTATATTTATTAATTATTTATTATTATTATTATTGTATGTATTAAAGATCATATAAGGAATCAAAATTTTTGATCGCTTAAAAATTTTGGAGGGTTCCAACCCCTCCGTTATCTGCCTAAAAGTATAGTAGTATCTCACGGTAGATACTATATATCACTATATAGTTATATATATATGATACTATATATAGACGTGACCTGTGTAGTTATATATAATATATATGTGTCGTTAGTTATTAAGTCTATATTAAGTATATAATTATATATAATATATATAATACATATTATTAGGTATATATATAGAGAGAGAGAGAGAAGAGAGAGAGATGAGAGAGATAGGAGAGATAGAGAGAAATTTTTAAATATCTCTGTTTCCAAAATAATCATTGCATCAATCAAAATTTACTATAATCATCATCGTCCATCAAAATTTTCATCATGTCGTCGCTCTCCATCAGCTTAAGGTTATAGTTTATATTATGGGTTTTTAGCTATTATATATATACTGATAATATATGAGTAACTAAAGTATATATTATATACTATAATAGTATTAGTTATTATTATGTTCGATATATAATTTATATATAGTATTAATATTATATATATTAATATATATATATTACCTGTTGTGTATATTTTAAAATATGATAAAATTGTCGTGTTGGGAAGCTTTCAACACAAATACTACTTTAGAAAAACTCAAAAAAACGCCTAAAGTAAGTTAAGATGGTGCTTCCCGTATAAATTAAGACATGATCACGCTAATTTCGTTATTAGAAGAAATTAAAAAAATACATTAAAGTTTATCGATAAAAACTCAAAAGGAGTTATTGAGCTTTTATTGTATTGGATTAGCATTAAGCATAAAAAAACTTATATATGGCCACATTATAGCTATTATTGGGTACTTGTAACTGACATTATGGGTTTTCTTTTCTCCTAAATTGAGTCTATCATAAATTCGTGGTCTCAGCCAAGATTTTAGGTGTATTCATCCATTACAAGCAGCTCAACCAATAGATAAAGTTGCCTCAATTTCTACAGCCTTGAAAACTTTTGATGAGATGAAAGAAGTTCTGAATGATTTTGAAAGTAATGTGGAGAGAGTTCTAGATTTTGAATCAGATTTCATGTTTTTTCCACCTATCCCACCAGTAACGATTATTGATTCATCTGTCTCACACCAATGGCTACATGTGTTGATGTTAAATCACCCCAATAGTTATATTGTTACAGATGAATTGTTTCTCCATTTCTGTTATATTTTTAAAAAAATCAGCTTGAGTGTCGCTGATTTTACTAGTGTAGCCTTAAATAAAATGGGAATTTCTGCAGATCCTCTTGCAAAGTATTTAGAACATCATCTAAAAAATCTAATAGACACTATTGATAGCATTGGTACTTCTGATGATAAGTTGCTCTTTTTCAGTGAAGAATGGTTGAGCACATTTAGAAATATTGTGTCACCTTGTGATGGGGATTCTGGTGGTTTGGAAATATCAAATGAACAAGAATGTTTCATGTCATCTCGCAAAGTTATATTTGATAGGGATGAAGATAGAAACTGTGCGATGAGTCAGAGTGGTTCATCTCAAATAAAAGAGAAAACTACAGTTTCCGAAAAAGTAACTAATGTTTCAATTCCAAAACAACTTTCAAAAGGAACTTTTCAAAAATCTGGGAAAGTACCAAATTCTACAGTAGCTGAAAAAGTTATGGAATCCTCTTGTTATCCTAAAATCAAACAGAAATTTGATATTGAAAAATCGGATAATGTTTCGTTATTTTCTATAAGTAAGTTAATAGGAAAATATGGTAATTGTGATATTGGAGCAAATGTTCTAAATATAGAGTGTTCAATTCTAATCTCCTATGCTTACTTGCTTTCTTTGGAATGTGAGACCGCTAAATAATGAAACCACTGTTTGTTCACTGGATATCAGACTTAAAACGGGCTGAGGAGCAAGAATTGTTGTAAGCTTCTGAGTCGACTGTTAAAGGTTGGAAAAGATAAATGGATAGCTATCTGAATCAGACGTTTCAGTTGATTTAAGAAAATGGAGAGCGGTAGATTTGTATCGTGTATGTAAGAAAATTCTGATAGAACAGTTTATGTAATGGAGTAAAATGTTATGGGATCTTATCAAGAAACAAATGTTTCAACTTCTTGGATTCGGGTAGTAGAGTGAAATGAGGACTGAACAGTTCATGTTTTGAATGTAAACTCACTGTTCCAGAGATAAAGAACGAGAATGTTTTATTATAATTAGATTCAGCGAAGAGCTTTTCTTCCTTATTGACCCTCCCAATGAAATTCCCTTTCGGCTTGATAGTTTCTGTATATAATTTTCTTTCTCTCCCCTCGTGGAAAATTTTCCCTCTTGTTCAGCATCATTTGCAAGGGAGGTTACCCTCAAAATATCGCGGTAATTGTGATGTTGGAGGGAAAGTTATTAAAAAAATCTACATGTTACTTGGTAAGGTCTTAGAGTTACAGAATACGCGTATGAAAAAGCGTCGGTAGATATTGAAGAGCAAATAATTAATCAGGAGAATTATTCTGACGGCAAAGATGATGTATATGATGCAGAGAAGGCCCCAATGTGGAAATTGATTTAACATTAGCTATATATTCAACAATCTACCCAAGCACACCTTACAGAAGGATGATGATAATTCTAGTTTAGTCTCAGTATGAGGTGAGAATAGGTCCTGGAATCGCATCATGTTGAATGGTGTAAACAGTTGTGTAAAAAAAGCTTGATGATTCAAAAGGTAGATCGCTTCAACCACTAACTTGTTGTATTTGAAAAGATTATTGACAAAAAAGATACATTTTTTCGTAATTTATGATAAGTCATTTGACTAGGAATTATGTTGTTCTTTTGAATCTTTAGGAATGAACATTTAGGAGATCAGAGTAGACTGCTGATCTCCACTATAATAAGAATGTGATGCAGGAATAAGATCGGCCGGTGTGTTTTTGCGAAGAAGAAATAAGATATTTTCATGAGAATTTATTCTGTGATGGCAAAGGATACTGCTTGTATGTGATCGCAGAGAAGCCCCTATTGTGAAATTGATTTTAGTTGCAGGATAAGGTATCTTTAGAAGCTCCTGTCAAGCACACTTTAACAGAAGGATTATATAATTCTATGTTAGGTCTGCAAGTAGAGTGTTGATAATCGGGCCTGAAAAATTTATGTTCAAATGGTGAAAGATATGTTGTGAGCGTCAAAGGTAGAGGGGAGCAATAATGTTATAGGAGTATACTGACTTATTTGGTTAGATTAAAATGTTCGATGTATTTTCTAATAAAGTAAGAGTGATGTTACTAGAGAAGGAGTGTCGTGGGTAATGTGTGATGTTTGGAGTGATGTTAGTAAAATCAGGATATCGACTCACTAATCTCCCTCAAGATATGAATATTTGAAAAAGGCGTCAGTAGATGTTGAAGAAGAAATAATTATTCAGGAGAATCTAGAGTATTATTCATATGGAACAGATAAGGTATATGATGCAGAGATAAGCCTCCACGTGAAACTGGTGGGATTTAAATCAGGAAAATAATCTTTTGAAAAGTATATACGTATGTCTCTCGTGTGCAGCACAACTTTACAGAAGGACGATACTAATTCTAGTATATGTCCATATTCCCTCCAAGAAGATTTTGAGATCATGAGAAAAGAGTCGATAGATCTTGTTGAAGAATGAAATAATATGATTCAGAGAGAGAATTATTCTGATGGCAAAGACTATTTGTATAGATGCAGCAGAAACCCCATGTGAATTTGATTTAACAGGTAGATAGTATCTTCTTAGAACTACCAAGCAAACTTTACAGAAGGATAGATGACAAGTGCTAGGAGTTTAGGTTCAGTAGAGGTGAATAGGTCCTTGAAAATTATGTTGAAATGCAAAATATTGTCTAGAAAATAGTAGATTCACCCAATAAATGTTTGTAGGGTAGAATATTGACAAAATCAAGCTAATATTTCCGTTATTTCTATAGTAGATAGAATGTTACTGAAGGTGGCGAAATTATCGCGGTAATTGTGAATGTTTGAATTGAATATTAGTAAATCAGATATCGAGGCTAAATCTCCCTCAGAAGAATGTGAGTATGAAAAAGCGTCAGTAGATGTTGAAGAAACAATTATTGAGAGCAAATTTTATTGATGGCTCAAGATTTTTGTATATGATGCAGTGTTGAAGCCCCATGCATGAATGGACACTTTAAACAAGTATAAGCTTCTTCTAGGACTATCCCACAAGGCCACTTTACAGAAGAATAGGATGATAAATTCTAGTTTCTCTGTTCTCAGTAGAGGTGGAATAGGCTGAACATACGGGTTGAACCTGCTAAAATAATTGTCAGAAAAGCCAGATGTTTCCGAAAGTAGTATTCAACAATAATGCTCAGGTAGAGAATACTCTGAAAAATTGGATACATGTTTCATTATTATTCTAGTAAGTAGGTTACTAGGGAAATTCGCCGGTAATCGCTGTGAATGTTGGAGTGAATGTATAGTAAAATCCAGCACTGTCACTAGCCTACAACTCTTACCTCAGAAGAATGTAGAGCATGGAAAAAGGGTCAGTAGATGGTTGAAGAAGAAATAAATATTCAGAGAGACGAATTATTATGCATGGCAAAGATATTGTTATATCTGTGGCAGAGCAATGCCCGCATGTGAAGATTGATTCAACACGGAGAAAGTATGGGCTTCTTTTAGAACTACCGATGAACAAGCACACATTTACATGAAGATTACTGTGAGCAAATTCGTAGTTTTAGTCTCAGTAGAGTGAATTTAGCGTGGCGTCTCGCATACTATACGGGTCATATCGCTTAGATGGGAATATGCTGGTTAGATAAGAGATATAAGATTGATCGAGATAAGTAATGTTAGATAGCATAGGGGTTGAGGATGTTGACGTTATGTGTGGTTACGTTATAGTTGTACTTAGAGATAGTTGCTGTCTTGTGTGACTGATCTGGTGGAGAATAGAATTCCGATTGTGGGTGTATTTGG